>KV012857.1:642151-717817 GCA_001598015.1 Dorcoceras hygrometricum
GGATCCCGTCTCCCGGCGAGGCAGCGGAAGAATAAAATTAGGCCGGGAAACGTTCAATACAATTAAAACTATTGCAAACTATGAACCATTCATAGGGCGTTTAGGCAGTTACCTTGCTGGCGACTTGCGCCTGGCTCCAACCGGAATTACAAGAAGACCGGCTCTTCACGGTAGGCGGCTGTAGATTCGTCAATCAGGTCCACCACCGGAAGGGAGACTCCTTTGTCAGCCTGCACTAGAAGGCCTGATGAGATCAGTGTGGACGGATTCTCCTCGAAAAATTGATCGGAGAAAGTCCGACCAATTAGCGGCGGCGGTGGAAGCCGGCGGCGGCGGCGGCGGGAGAGAGGGGGGCGGCCAAGAGTTTAGTGTAGGGTTATGTGTAATCTGAATTACTTAGTTACAATAAAGCCCTTAAGTCTAATTAAATATACTAGCAATGGACTTGGACAGGCCCAACGGGCCCGGGTCCAAATGACGATATCCATCGCTGTGACTTCATCGTAACTCCGATCGCCGATCCGATCAGACCGATCGACTCAGTTTCCAAAACTGAATATTATGATATGAAAAATAATTTTACAGATCATCTACCCTAAATATGCAAAATGACCGTTTTGCCCCTCAACAGTGGGAAATCACGATTTGACCCCTGTTGACTTTCAGGAAGTCGCACTCCCTAAAATCCTCCTCCTATTCTCAATACATTGAGCTCAGTATCCGTGCGAGAATCTCGAATCCAGTACTTATGTGACCCTCAATGGTACAGGGATACAACTAGCCGTGGGCCCACAACCATTGTGGCTCCGGAATCACAATTCCGGACTTGCCCATCGGATCATGATAAGAGCGTCTAGCAACATCGCCCCATGATCCCCTAGGTATCACTGATAGTGCCTGCAAGAACCAGTTGGTCGTGGTTAGCGTACAGTACGGTCCTTTCAATCCATATATCCCGATCAGATCAACGACCATTGGTAAATCGAGAGTCGCTAAAGATCCGATAGCTATGCATACATCTTGGAGATCGAATAGTGACATCGCGAGTGTAACTAGGTAAACCCATTTACCTAAAACACTTCTAGTACTCTGGCCAGAGATTTATACACTATTATCCCCTCAGAAAGCATAGGATATCCACGCATGTCTCCGAGCGGTGAATCCTCGACAACGATGCATCGACTCCTACATGCATCGGGATCTCACCCAATCCCGCCGCCTAATGACCCCAAGTGAGTCGGCAAACGAGTCAAAGTGAGACGCCTATCATCTAGAGTCTCAATGACGTTTCGAGTCATGAGGACTAATCAGTACAACCAAGACCTCGGACTTATCCACTCGACAAATGGTAACCACTTGGAAAGTCCGAACGAGGATAGTTCGATAGATCACCAGGTCACTATCTGTCTGCATGCTCAGAACATCCAATGTTCCCTACCAATGAAACATGGTACTTCGCATCGCAGATACTAGTCTCGAGCTCGGGCGGCCTTATCCTCATTTTGACGGCCCAATCGACTAGGAACTAATTCAGAATACACAGTGACTGTTAGATGTGTTTCATGATATCCTTCATACCCACTATCACATCTAACATACACTATAGCGCATTCTAGGTCTTTACTCAACGCAATTGTTAATCATCATACAACACAATGAAAGTAAAGAATGCCTTAAATAAATGAGAATATCATATATAAAGATCGTTTCATACAAGAGTCTATGAACCCACACGCCATAAGTTGGCTAGTTGGGCATCTACTCTAACAAAAATATATGTTCATATGGATTTTTCAGTCATCGTAGTCCTACTTTGATAATATAGGAATTTTATGGAAAGAAGTCATAAAGATATTTAAATCAATTTTTGTTCTTGACTGAAACCACCTGCTCGGATAACACTTATTGAATCAAAAAATAGAATTTAGAGGGGTAAACTCATTAGATTTTTATCAATCTTTAAAAACAATCCTTGTATTTGAAAAAATCTAAGTACAAAACAACCTTATTACTTTTATCTGATATTTGTTCGTGTGAACCTATCCGCACTTGGACCTATTCACACTTCTGTAAAATACGATATCTATATATATATAGACCCACATGTTGTAGAATTAGAAAGAGAAATATTTACAACATAAATTTATTAAAATACATTTTAAAAAATTTAAAATTGTTTGAATACGAGGACTCGACAAATTCTTCTCCACACTGTCTAAAATTCTTATCACTTGGTTCACTAGGATAAAGATAAATGGAAGATATCTGATAAAAGATATAACAATCTTATTGAAACGTACTAAACCTCTAAAAAAAAATTTTTTTTTGAAAAGCAGATGTGGAATAAACATTTAATAAAAGCTATAAATAAAAACCATAACTTAAAGCATTTAAAAATAACATCTCAACATCCGTTTAAAACGAACTGCAAAATATCATCAATCCACATCCCACAAGCTAACATAAAAATCAGAGTAATTAAAACTGTTGCGGAAACTGAACATGTCTAAAAGCAAGGACATAAAATAACTGAGTGGTCACGGGGTAACAGCCGCAGCGGAGCATCAGACGTCCTCACCGCCTGTCGGAGTAATCTCTATCCGCTAATAACAAGGTACATATAATAAAATCACATGCAGGCACATAAGTATAGGAACATAATTTCATGACATGCATGCTTGAAAGATCTTAAACGTTAAATCATACCGTAGTTGTACATACTTCATCATATAACATATATGTTAAGGCATAACATAAACATAACATAACTTAAAAGAAAATGTGAGTCGTATCCATGAGGTGAGAGCCATTATTCGATGCATAACATAAACATAACATAACTTAAAAGAAAATGTGAGTCGTATCCATGAG
This sequence comes from Dorcoceras hygrometricum, assembly GCA_001598015.1. NCBI lineage: Eukaryota > Viridiplantae > Streptophyta > Magnoliopsida > Lamiales > Gesneriaceae > Dorcoceras > Dorcoceras hygrometricum. The sequence goes on from KV012857.1 coordinate 645,023, forward strand.
GTGAGAGCCATTATTCGATTGATCAATCTATAAACCAACGTACGTGGCGGTGTGGTTCACCCCGATGTCACACGAAGATCCCTATATGTCACACCTCTATGCTGCCAGTTCACCATGATATCACACATGGATCCATAAGCTCATACATTAACAGGGGATCCCCAGGCCCAGCTACCCGGCTAACTCCCATCATTACTTGCCCCACAACACATCAATCCCTCAAAATATTTTTCATTCATGCCTTAACATAACTTAAACTTCCATGATGTATGCTTTCATAAAATCATGCGACTTTAAAAATCTTGGCCCATCTATATATATTTAATTTCCTTAAAACATTTCATAATCAATTACATAGCATAATATGTATATATTTAAATATATATTCATGGGCCTATGCATTATTTTCCTCGGCCCGATCAAGGACTGGCTCAAGCGACTGGCCCACTAATTCTAAGCCCAAGGCCTCCAATAGACTTAAATAATACTAAGCCCAACTCAAAATGGGCCCAACATCAAGTAATTACCCCTTTAAAATCATTAGAAAGACTCGGCCCAACACCGTCACAACAGGCTTAAAACTCATTTAAAATATCGGCCCAAAATCTAACAATTTGACTAAAATCCAATTTACTTAAAAATATCAGCAACTTAAACTATGTTTTGACTTAAAATCGTTGATCCGAAATCATTTTGACCGAAAATACGATTTTGACTTCAAAAGTTGACTTGACACGATAAAAATGACTCGGACTTTTAAAATAAAATTACCCGACCCAAAATAAAATAACTCGGACCGGACTTAAAATAATTTACTCGAGACTTGAAGAACCCGTTCGGTCCAATTGAACCAGCCGGTTCAATTGAACCGAAACAATTCACAAAGAAACCCTAACTCGAATTTACACACACTGCCGCATGCACCTACACGACAGGCCGCCAACAAACGCTTCGTTCTCCTTGCTACGGCCACCACTGGTCGGAGCCCCGCCGGCTGGACCACCCTCAGGTCCAGCCGGTCCTAACCTGACCGACCCTAGCTCCAACCATGGTCGCACCTGGACGCACGAACCTGGAGAAGCAGACGTATCGTGCGGCGCGGACACACACAATGCACGGTGTTTTTCATATAGCCAATGGTTTGACCCTTAAAACCCCACTTCAAACCATTACAAGCCACCCCTAGGACCACCATGAACCACCTAACATTGAGCCAAAACCACTGAAGCAGTCCATTGACCGAAACCATGCAAGAAAGTTCAAAAACCGTGAGGTGTACATGAGGCAATACATGATAATGATCATATGAGTGAAGATCTGAAACATCCACGAAAAAGCCACGCATAATCTTTGTAAAAACAGTATACTATGATCTAAATGATGAGAAAAGAAAGAATAAAACATGCCTTGATCGGAAAAGAAGTGAAGATACGCGATACCGGAGCGGAGGACAATTGAGAAGATCAACACCTTTGAGTTTCAATCAAGACTTGAAAATTTTCGGCCACCTAGGGGAAGAAGGAGGCTCAATTCGGCTGATGAGGGGAGGAGGAGTAGGTTATTTCCGAAATTGTGGGGAAGGGTGAATGAAAAGTGTACAAAAAAGCCCCTTCCACCTTGTTTTATTAAGGAAATAAAAGGCCTATTCCAACACTAACCCTCCTCTAATTAAAAAGGCTTAAAAATATTTAAAGTTCAGACTTAAAGCCTTAAAGTTTCGTAATATATGGCCTCTCAAATTTAAAAGTGTAGTAAATGTCGTAAAAATAGCCCGTATAGGCAAAAAACGGGTCCCCCTCGGTAACCGTGCATAAAATCTCATTTTTTTGAAAATGGTGCATAAAATAAAAATATTTTGCTTTAAAATATGTCTAAGGGCTAAAACATTAAAATATTTTCAATTTGGTCGTCTCCTGACTCGTCCCCGCTTACCGGACTCAAACCGTACCGTAAAGCGACATGCACAACGTAAAGCATAGAATCATCATGAAATCACATAAATGACATGCAAATAATACTAACATAAAGTTTTCCCCCTAGTCATGCATTCAATTCAACGTAATTAGGATTTTTGGGCGTTACACCTATACATTTTTGGATACTTTGATATGATAAAAACAATATAGGTATTGCCTCAAATCGTATATAAAATGTATAATATGAGGTTCACCGCCTTCCACCACCTCCCCACTTAGCGGCACCATCGTGGTGTGGCCAGATCTCATCGAAGAATGCTTCACAAAAAACGATATCATCTTAGTCAACCGTCTTCTCATCCTCACGGACAAATACGTGGGACATGAGCATAGCAGCCTAACCGGAGCTCCCTAAGGTGACCGACGGCGTAGCATCCGCCGTGTCAAGCCCCGTGCTAATTACTAACCATCAACACAAATAAGCGCATAAACACGGAAGCTTAAAATCAGGGCTTAAAAATTTTTCGAAATACAATGGGCCTGAACTCAATTCATACGTTCAAAATAGCGATAATTAAAATATGATTTGACTCAAACTCAAACATAAGAGGTAACAACATAATATCAATCAAATACAGATCCCCAATACAAGATAACACGGGGCATCCCCCGGCTCAATACATGTCATATATATAGACTGGGACTCAGGAACGTGGGGATCGACCAGCTGAACTTCCACTCTGCCCAGCTTGGTTACCTGAAGTTCCTGCAAATGGGAAACGCAGGCCCAAACAAGACAAAAGCAGGAAACAAGTACGAGGTCAAGCCTCAGTACGAAGAACAAACAAAGCAGATAAACGTGCAACATGCTATAAATAAATGCTATGAATGCATGAGGGTAGCTAGACCAGTCTATCAACTGGCAACTCAAATCGAGCCTCTATACCACACACAGCCAATCAGCAGGTGGAAATCATCGGTCCGTGATCATCGGGGCCCGTCAGCCCATCACAGCTCGGTGGTAGACACTCGAATCCGATAGTCACCACTCCGACGATAGCGTTGGACTTTTCGAGCACGACTCAATAGTCGGCCAGTCACAACGTGGCACCCAATCAGGTCATCAAATCAATCTGTCAATTCAGGCTCAGGATGTATGCATGAATGCCATTCAATTTCAATGCTCAATGCATACAAGGCATAATACGTGAAAACAGAATATATATCTCAAGCAATTAATCAAACTGTTCCACGTAACACATAGCAGCAACTTCACAGATTTCACAACATTGAAATATAGACATGTTCACGCTCAAAGCTGCTAAGGGTTGCTCAATCGTACCTTTCTTCTTCAATTTACCTAACAGATTCCTAAAAAAGCACGGCCAGCAACAATTCAAGCCTACGGCCCTTGGATCTTCCACGACAATCTCAACTCAAAATTCCCAGAAGCTGAAATCCAAAAGCTCACGCTAGCAGAAGAACGCACGCACAGTCTTTTCTTAAAAAGCTTCGAACTCCAACAGCTTCGCGTTTCCACACCATCGCTAATACAGGGTTCGAAAAGGGCAGCAAACGAAAGAGCTAAGCAAGGGGAATCCAGCGCCACCAATAACGTCAAAAAAAGAAGCTGGATGCGATGGAAATCGGCGATGGAAAATCACGGTGAACAGTAGCTCGACGAGGGTTTGGGGAGGAAGATAAGAAATATCTGGCTCTCAATAATTCTAGGTGTCGATCAACACCTCTATATATATATACATCTCAAATCTCTCGACTGCTGCTCACCAATCCAGTTGTCTTGAACCGTAAGAATCTTACGACTGGCACTCAAGCTTCCTACAACAAACCAGTCGCAACAAACAGACGCAACAATCCAGTCGCAACTATCCAGTCGCAAGGCGCTAAACCAAAAGCTGGTAGATTCCTCACAACTGGTACCAGACGCAATCCTCGAAACGCAGCGTTTCAACTTATCTAAACGACGTCGCGTTGCTCCCTCGACTTGTTCCTCAATCCATAGATGGTCACCCAGTCGCAACATTCAAAACACGGCGTCCACGTCATCAAATCCAGTCGACGCATAAAACCCAGCAGCTGCACAAGGAAACTCCCGCGGCTGGTTCCCTCGTGCATAATAGTAACCAACACGTGGAACTTCCTCGTTGATCCTTGTATTTGCTCGTGCCTACTACAGTAGCAACTAACACACGTGCAACGACTGCCAGACGCAACACAAGCGCAACGACTGATTTTCCATTTCCACCAGCTGCAAGCTACAGTACGGTTGATTCAATACTTGGAGGAATTCGACAACTCTATAACTTCAAAATTCACGTGGCTAATCTCAAACAATAAAATTAACCACTAATCTAAATCTGAATCCTCACATTCTTCCCACCTTGAGGGATTTCGTCCTCGAAATCAAAGTAAGCTCAGGGAAGAAAACAATCAATCATGCAAATCAACACCAGCAGCTACTCAAATTCGAAGCTAAAACCAGAAATTTACCTGGAAATGTTGCACGATCAGTGCTTTGAGGCCAATCCTGCCGCATCTTTTCCTCAACCTCCCAGGTCGCTTCTTCTCGGCCATGCTTGCTCCATTGGACCATCACCAAAGGAATTATCTTGTTTCTCAACTGTTTCTCCTTCCTATCCAAGATCTGAACCGGATATTCGACATAACTTAAGGCAGAATCCAGCTCAACTTCGTCAGTCCTCAAAACATGGGACGGATCCGGCTCATATTTTCTCAACATTGACACATGAAACACGTCATGCATCGCGGCTAACTCCTCGGGAAGCCTCAGTCTATAAGACAAATGTCCAATCCTCTCGATAATCTCAAAGGGACCAACGAATCTGGGAGCCAATTTTCCTTTAAATCTGAATCTCATCACGCTCTTGAAAGGAGAAATCTTGAGAAACACACGATCGCCAACCTCAAACTCTAACGGTCGACGTCTACGGTTTGCATAGCTAGAGAAACGGTCTTGAGCAGCCTTCATTCTACTCCATATCAAGTCAATTTGATCCTTCATGTGCTGAACAAACTCCGGTGTAGAAAGCTGTCTATCGCCAACTTCTTCTCAAAAAATCGGGGATCTGCACTTTCGACCATACAATGCCTCAAACGGAGCCATTCCAATAGTGACTTGGTAGCTTTTGTTATACGAAAACTCTACCAAGGAAAGCGAATCCTGCCAGCCACCACTGAAATCCATCACTACTGCTCGCAGCATATCCTCTAAAGTCTGGATAGTCCACTCAGACTGTCCGTCTGTCTGTGGGTGATAGGCTGTGCTCATCGCCAATCTCAAACCCATTGCTGCTTGCAGACTCTTCCAAAAGAGTGAACCTCGGATCTCTGTCAGATACTATCGAAACCGAAACTCCATGCAATCTAACCACATGGTCGATGTACAATTTTGCCATCTTTTTCATCGAACATCTCACATCATAGGGAATGAAATGGGCTGACTTCGAGAGTCTATCAATCACAACCCAGATCGCATCGCATCCCCTACTCGATCGAGGTAAATGAGTCACGAAATCCATGGCGATGTGCTCCCAATTCCATTGGGGCACATCCAAGCTCTGCAACATCCACCAGGTCTCATTCTCTCAGCCTTGACCTGTTTAACCACATGGTCGATGTACAATTTTGCCATCTTTTTCATCGAACATCTCACATCATAGGGAATGAAATGGGCTGACTTCGAGAGTCTATCAATCACAACCCAGATCGCATCGCATCCCCTACTCGATCGAGGTAAATGAGTCACGAAATCCATGGCGATGTGCTCCCAATTCCATTGGGGCACATCCAAGCTCTGCAACAATCCACCAGGTCTCATTCTCTCAGCCTTGACCTGTTGGCAATTCAAACATCTAGCAACAAAAGCCGAAATGTCGCTGTTCATACCTACCCACCAGTAGTGAGACTTCAAGGCATGGTACATCTTTCTTTCGCCTGGATGCACACTGTACCGGCTACAATGCGCTTCATTCATGAGGGTCTCCTTCAAATCAATCAGGTTCGGAACTACTAATCTCCCTTTGAATCTCAAACATCCATCAGAAGCAACAGAGAAATCATCAGACTGACCCGACTGCGCCTTAATCCTCAACTCATGGATATAGGGGTCGGTCCTCTGTGCCTCCCTGATGTTCATCACAATCTGCGGTTCCACCTGAAGAGAAGAAACGAAGAAATACTGATCACCCGGCTGGAATCGCCAACCAGAAGTACTCAACTCCTCATGAACTTTCGAAATACTCAAGGACGCTAACATATCAGGCTGGGTCTTTCTGCTCAAAGCATCGGCTACTAAGTTCACACGCCCAGGCTGATATTGAATCTCACAATCGAAGTCCTTAAGCAATTCCATCCAGCGTCACTGCCTCATGTTCAAATCTGACTGTGTGAAGATATATTTCAGGCTCTTGTGGTCGGTGTACACCACAAATTCTTCACCATAGAGATAATGCCGCCAAATCTTCAAGGCAAACACTATCGCAGCCAACACCAAATCATGAACCGGGTACCTCGTCTTGTGAGGCTTCAGTTGTCGAGACGCATATGCAATCACGTACCCGTTCTGCATCAGATCACACCCTAAACCATTCAGAGAAGCATCGGAGCACACCACGAAACCTGCAGATCCAGACGGTAGGGCCAAGACAGGAGCAGTAGTCAACTTCTCCTTCAGCGTCTGAAAACTGTACTCGCACTCATCAGTCCATACAAATCTCTTATCTTTCTGAGTCAACTGCGTCATAGGCCTGGCTATCGAAGAAAACTTCTCAATGAAACGCCTATAGTAGCCGGCCAATCCCAATAAACTGCGGATTTCTGAAACGTTTCGAGGTCTCTCCTAGTTAAGCACTGCTTCGACCTTGCTCGGATCTACAGAAATCCCTTGTGCTGAAATCACGTGACCCAAAAAATAATCCTGTCGAGCCAAAACTCGCACTTGCTGAATTTGGCATAGAGCTGCGAGTCTCTCAATCTCTGCAATACTAATCTCAAATGCTCCTTGTGCTCTCTCTTGCTCCTCGAGTACACCAAGATGTCATCTATGAAGATGATTACGAACCGATCGATATACTCGCTGAAGACGCGATTCATCAAATCCATAAAGACAGCGGGGGCATTCTTCAATCCAAAGGGCATGACAAGAAACTCAAAATGCCCATATCGAGTCCGGAAGGCTGTCTTTGCCACATCAGCGTCTCTAATTCGCAACTGGTGATAACCAGAGCTCAAGTCAATCTTCGAGTAAACAACCGATCCCTGCAACTGATCGAACAAGTCATCAATCCTTGGAAAAGGATACTTGTTTTTCACCGTTGCTTTATTCAACTGTCTGAAGTCCACACACATCCTCATAGTGCCATCTTTCTTCTTCACAAATGTTGCGACTGACCAGTAGACCGCCCTCCAATCGAAGGACACGCTCTAGCGAAATGTCCCGGCTGACCACATAGATGGCAAAGTCCTCGGACTCCTCGACACTGCGAAGTCTCATGTCTCCCTCCGCACTGACTACAGAATCCGCCTCCAGAACCACTACCAGAACCACTGCCAGAACCAGAGCTCACGGAACCAGAAGAACTCGAATGGCCCTTCTTCATGAATTGCTTCCCTCGCGGTCGGAACTGCTGGCGACTCGACTGCTGTGACCCATGTGGAGATTGATACGACTGCGACACCTCCTGAGCTGGCTGAGAAGCACGCGCGGTCGTCTGATGCACTGGAGCCTCAGGATCCATCAAACTCTCCTCAATATCCACTGCATTGTTCACAGCTTCCATGAAAGTCGCCGGGGACCCACCCAGACAACACCATCAGGTAAAGATCAGGTCTCAAGCCCTTCAAGAACTTGTTCCTCTTCGTTCGCTCTTGGTTCGCCACAGCTGGCATGTACACTAGAAGCGCAGAAAACCGCTTCGCATACTCGGCCACACGCATGTCACCCTGCTTCAGGTTATCAAAATCGCGCTCTCGGCTGGCGAAATAGGACTCTGGAGTGTATTCCCGTCGAAAAGCCTCACCGAAACCATCCCAGGTGAGTGCCGTCCCATTATCACGAAGCATCCTAGAAGTACCCCTCCACCAGCGCTGCGCATCATCTCGCAACTACAGCACTGCCAACTTCAGTCTCTAATCCGGAGCGTACTCCAATGTATCAAATAACTCCTCCATCTGAAAGAGCCATGCCTCAGCCCTAGCACCACCCTCAGTACCGGCAAACGTCGGGGGGTTCGTCCGCTGAAATCGGGCTAAGACCAACTCCATCCCACCTATCTGCCTAGTGACGTCCTCAACCTGAGCGTCGTCATCACTACCTGCTCTAGACTCCTCCACGGAACGTCTAGTCCTCCTACCTCCTTCTCGTCTCGGCGGCATCTAAACAAGCCTAGAGGTAAGATCTCACAGCAGATAAAATAACAAGACAGATAATAGATCACATAAGTCACAGAGGCAATCAAAATCAAATAAAAAAAAATCGAGCTTATCCCAGTTTAAGCTCTGATACCAAAAATGTCAGGCCCCGTGCTAATTACCAACAATAACACAAAATAAGCGCATAATTACGGAAGCTTAAAAACAGGGCTTAAAAATTTTTCAAAATACAAAGGCCTGAACTTCAAATCATACGTTCAAAATATTCGATATTCAAAATAGAAGTTTACTCAACTCGATACAGCAAGTCTATCTGCCTAGTGACGTCCTCAACCTGAGCGTCGTCATCACTACCTGCTCTAGACTCCTCCACGGAGCGCCTAGTCCTCCTACCTCCTTTTCGTCTCGGCGGCATCTAAACAAGCCTAGAGATAAGATCTCACAGCAGATAGAATAGCAAGACAGATAATAGAACACATAAGTCACAGAGGCCAATCAAAATCAAATCAAACTCTGTGCCTAGACTCGAGTGTGATCAAAAGAAATCGAGCTTATCCCAGTTTAGGCTCTGATACCAAAAATGTCATGCCCCGTGGTAATTACTAACAATCAACACAAATAAGCGCATAAACACGGAAGCTTAAAATCAGGGCTTAAAAATTTTTCGAAATACAATGGGCCTGAACTCAATTCATACGTTCAAAATAGCGATAATTAAAATATGAGTTGACTCAAACTCAAACACAACAGGTAACAACATAATATCAATCAAATACAGATCCCCAATACAAGATAACACGGGGCATCCCCCGGCTCAATACATATCATATATATAGACTGGGACTCAGGGACGTGGGGATCGACCAGCTGAACTTCCACTCTGCCCAGCTTGGTTACCTGAAGTTCCTGCAAATGGGCAACGCAGGATCAAACAAGACAAAAGCAGGAAACAAGTACGAGGTCAAGCCTCAGTACGAAGAACAAACAAAGCAGATAAACGTGCAACATGCTATAAATAAATGCTATGAATGCATGAGGGTAGCTAGACCAGTCTATCAACTGGCAACTCAAATCGAGCCTCTATACCACACACAGCCAATCAGCAGGTGGAAATCATCGGTCCGTGATCATCGGGCCCGTCAGCCCATCACAGCATGGATGATAGCGTTGGACTGGTGCACAACACATGACTGGTTCCTCAATTCCACAGCTGGTCACCCAGTCGCAACACAATTCCTCCCGCGACTGGTTCTTCAATTCATCGACTGGTCATTATCTCACGAGCGCAACGACTGCCTGACGCAACACAAGCGCAACGACTGATTTTCCATTTCCACCAGCTGCAAGCTACAGTAACCATCAATTTTCCATTTCCACCAACTGCAAGCTACAGTACGGTTGATTCAATACTTGGAGGAATTCGACAACTCTATAACTTCAAAATTCACGTGGCTAATCTCAAACAATAAAATTAACCACTAATCTAAATCTGAATCCTCACACGCCGTATTGCGGCCAGAAGTTACTCTCCCCCGCCTGCCTCATCGGTTTTCTACACGTTCGAGCGGATGATATCAAGCACCTACTGTCCGGCCTGGAGAAAGCTTTATGCCATGGACTTTGTAGAGTGAACATCAGGCCTTGGCTTTCTGAACTCACCTTCAACGTGATGATCACGAGGAAAAGGTACTTCACAAGAAAAAGAGGGAGAGCAGGGAAGATTCTTGGAGATGATTAACCAGGTTTTTGAGATTGCTCAGGCATCAAATCCACGGGATTTCTTTCCATTTTTAATTACGGTGGATTGATTTGTTAGGATATCAGGCAAATTAATATGAATTTGAGCTAGCACCTCAGTGGAATAGCACGAGAATATAACTAAACAAGATGGACACCAATATTTATAGTGGTTCACCCCACTTTTGGATTACGTCCACTCAAAACACTTAAGAAGATCACTTCTTTATTAATAGCAAAGAGGACAAGATACTGAGAATACAAAATCACTGATCCCTTACTAATCATATTCCTTCCAAGGATAACACTCCTTAAGAAAATAATCTCTCGCTAAATCCTCTAAACCACTTCTATAATTTTATGTTTAGAAGAGAGGGCTTATGTTTTTTATGTGATTTTGAATGAAAAATGAAAGGGTATTTATTGGTGAAGGTTAGGGTTAAAAAAAATTAGTTACATCATTTTTTACATAATCAAACCCATAATTTTTTACTAATATCCACGTATTTTCAACACTTATTTCTCAAAGTGTGTTTTAATTCAAAAATGGTGGATTGAATTATTTAGCAATTCTCCCCTCAAGATCATTTTGTGAAATTGATCAGACCTGTAACCTTGTTACAGTATTACAGCTTCCACTTCGGCAATATATTTTTCATCATATCAGTTCCATTTTCATCCATGTGAATCTTCTCAATTTTTAAAAACTTCTTCTCCAGTACATCTCGTATCCAATGATAACGAACATCAGTATGTTGATCGTGAATGCATCGAAGAATTCTCAACAAGATGAATTGCACTCTGACTGTCACAATATAGCTTATATTGATCTTGCAAAAAACGTAACTCCTCCAAAAACCCTTTCATCAATAATAACTCTTTGCATGCCTCAATTGTTGCAATGAACTCTGGTTCAATGGTTGACAGTGGTATACACTTTTGCAATTTCGATTGCCATGACACAGCTCCCCCTGCAAATATAATTAGGTAACCTAATTTTGACTTTTGGGTTTCAACGTTTCCGACAATGTCTGAGTTTGTATAGCCTACAAGTTCAAGTTAGGATCCTCCAAAACTCAGTATGTGTTTAGAGGTGCCCCGTAGGTACCTAATATCCATTTTACTGCAGCAAAATTTTTCTTTCCTATTTTTGAAATAACCTACTCACCACACCTACCGAGTGAGCTAAATCCGACCGAGTACATACCATGACATACATTAGTCTTCCGACTGCTGAAGCATATGGAACACTCTTCATTTCTTCTTCCAAATCCTCCATAGTAGGACTTTGTTGTGATTTAAACTTGAAGTGATCGGATATAGGACGTCCAACCGCTTTTGCCTAGTCCATATTGAACCTCTGAAGTACCTTCTCAATGTACTTCTCCTATGTCAACAAGGTTTTCTTGGCATATCTATCTCGATCAATTTCCATGCTATAATTATTTTTGCTGGCAACCATTCGAGATCTTGCTCAGATATATATATCTCATCTTCTGCATTTTCTAAGAACTCATTCTCTTGAAATACAGCATCCCGACTTCTATAGGCTTTTGGAGATCGATATTGTAAAACTTGTAACCAAGTTTATCCTCACCATAGCCTATAAATATGCATTTCTTTGTTTTGACATCCAAATTCTATCATTCTCCTTTTGGAACATGTACATAAGCAACACATCCAAATACTCGCAAATGATCATAGGAAATTTCTTTGCATTTCCACACCTTTTCTGGACATTTGGTGAACGATTCAATATGTATGTGGCTCTAACCACGGTCTCTCCCCAAATTATTTAGACAACTTTGCATGAGAGAGCATGCTACTGACTCTTTCTGCCAAAGTCCTGTTCATCTTTAAGTTATCCATTTAGTTGTGGTGTTTTTGGCGGTGCCAATTGACGTCTAATTCCATTGCTTTTGCATATCTCGTCAAAGTATCCAAAGTATTCTCCTCCATTGTTTGTTTGAATACATTTAAGTTTTACGTTTTCTGCTGTTGAACCAAGTTTAGAAAATTGTTAAATATTTCTGCAACTTGGTCCTTGGTTTTAATCATCCACACCCAATTCTTTTGAGAATGATCTTCGATGACCAAAATTTTTTGAAATGATCGTCGATGAAAGTTATCCAATACCTCGCTCCTCCAAGCGACAATGGAATTGCCACGCCGTGAACTATTGAATGATATCCTATTATGCTTTCTGACCAAGAATTTGGTGCATTGTTTCGTATGAACTTGCTTTATACCTGGAAAAACATTCTTGGTCGCAAGACGTGTAAGATTCTTTACACATATGTGACCGAGTCGTCGGTATTTCTGGAAGAATAAAACCAAGCACAGTTCGAATGTTTGATAAAATGGTTGGAGTAGCACTTTTAATGTAAAGGATAATATTTTAAAAGAAAAGATATTTTAATGAGTAATGATTTTCGGTTGTCATACAACTCATGTCTCGTGAAGTATTTTAAACCTACTACACACTGTTTTCATCATTGGAGATTATATAAGGAAGTGGAGAGCTCTTCTAAACAATTAGCAACTAAAGTTCTCTAAATTGTCCGACTGTGCTTGTGGTGGATTCTAGCCGAGGTTATTCATTTCAACCGTTGTTCATCGTTGAGGAAAGTAATTTATGTTCTTTGATGTATACTTGGAATCATATTACTTCCTTTCAGCTTGCATGTTCTAGTTTCTAAGTTCTTTAGAGTTATAGTTTTGATTTATCTGAAATGATTTTCTAAATGAATGCGGATTCACATTAAGTGTTTTGTTCTTCAAAAGTGAAAAAAGATTCGTTTTATGGAAATGGATGTTACTTTTTTTTCAAAATACTGGGATGTAAAAAACAGCTTACACGAATGACTTCTAGACGTTTCCGTCATTTTTATCGTGCTGAATGGCTAAGGATGAGGTTTCGAGCTGATAGGCAAAGTTGTTCTATTTAGAACTCCGTTCTTATCTGATAAGATGATCTTGTCTCTTCTGGACTTCTCTGAGCTGATATAGTACCAGTTATTTATTCTAATCTTATTTCTCACCCAGAGCTGTTTTACGCTCGTGATCTGATTTCTCACAGAGAGTTCTTTTATGCTTGTGATATGATTTCTCACCCTGATCTGTTTTACGCTCGCGATCCGATTTTCATTCTCCGAGCTGATAGTAGTACCGCGTCATTATTCTAATCCGATTTGATCCATTCACTTCAGTTTGATCTGACCTCAATAATTCATGTTTCTAAGACGATTTAAGTTCATAATCTAAATTCAGCTCTGAACCAACTTACGGTTGTGATCCGATATTCCCCGAGCTGATCTGAGCTTGCGATCTGATTCAGCTTTGAGAGTTTGATCTGACCTCAATAATTCATGTTTCTAAGACGATTTAAGTTCATAATCTAAATTCAGCTCTGAACCAACTTACGGTTGTGATCCGATATTCCCCGAGCTGATCTGAGCTTGCGATCTGATTCAGCTTTGAGTCCGCTCTGGACTACTATTCGAATTAATCTCGTCTCCTTCTTGTACAGAATTTTTTTGATTGATTAGTTCGATTATTTCTGGACTAACTCACTATTTCAAGTAATTGACTCAACAAAGAAACCTTTGCTTCCTTGTTCTTGAAATATTATCCTGAGATGATTCCGAGTTTCTCTAGCTTTGACACCTCGAGTACTCCCAGTGTCGTTTTTAAATTTGAAAGAGATTTTAAACTAGTGAACCGCATTATTTTTCGATCTTAACCAGATCAGAGGAGAGTATTTCAAGGAGAGTTTGGGCATAGTATGTACAAATGTTTTAATGATATATGGCAAGGTTACGAAGGAGGAATGACAGAAGTTCCCATGCCATAGTTCATAAAGTTTAAAGGAAGTTTATTTCAAATTTTTATGATATGTGGCAAAGATAACAGGCGGTTATCTTATGGGAGTGTGGATGTCGGTCGACGGACCGGGGTGCCCCTCCAAACATGAATGATAGTGCGCGATATTTCGCCATAGACCTCATATCAGATGAGCGTGATCAAGCACCAGACCTAAGGAGAACTTCCATGCCACATCTCATATAGAAAATGTTATATGAGCAATGGGTTATTTTATAACCGCAGATTCTAAGAAAGTTTATGCTTTAATGCAACTTCCTTTATAAGTTCTTGTGTGCGTGCATCGTTGTTTTTGCTACCCTCATATTTTACTTTCTGAGACCCTAGGCTCACTAGCTTTTTTGGGTACAGGTGAGGATTTTCTTTGAGAGCTGGATGATGCAAACTGGATCAAATTGGGGGAGTGTGTTTATTGATAGGTCAGTGATTCCGTGCTATTTTTCAGACCGTACTTCTTTCGTAAATGAAATTGAATTAGACCATTTCATTTCTAATTTTCGCTAAGATGGTTTGAAACGATTTGTATCGAGCAATAACCTTATTATTATTCGTAATCCAATATGTTTTATTATGAGCTATTACATCCCTCAAGCTATTTTGCGTTGAACTTCCCAAGCAACTTCTGATATTTTTTTTATTGGACCAATATTCGACTATTAATTTTCAATTCCGCATTAACTTTAACAGATCTTCATACCAGGGCGCCACAATAACTCTGTTGAGTTTACTTCCGCTGCATAATTTCACGCTCTCAGAATGCTTCTGTGAGACCCGAAAGATTAGTGGAGCAATTAATCTAATTAATTTTGATAATTAATCGGTGTTGACATAAGATCTGAAGGAGAGCTAGCTGGTTCGTGCGTAAAATATCTATGATCTGGTTTCCGTAGAAGGGTCAGATCTGGTTAGTTGGATGCTTAAGAATTGTTTTCGCAAGCCATTCTGGGTACTCAAAGCAGGATATTCTGAGCGGGTAGCGAAGCGACGTCGTTTTGGAGGAAACCAGCTTTGAAGAGAAAAATCAGTTAGCACTGTGTGGACCGGCCTGGTTCGTGGTTTTAGTGTAAACCGGTACGTTCATAGGTACCAACTGATGTAAGATCTGAACGCGTGTGAGCTGGTCTTCTCATGAGTTAACTGGTCATCCGAAGCTGGGTTGCGGTGCGACGGTGTTTAGTGACATCCGTTTATGAGCTAGTTTGATGGTACGTGGGAGCTAGCTAAGGTATGATCTACTATAGCGGAGAGCTGTTGCTACTGCTTACATTGTGATCTGTTACTGCTGAGTACCATGTGTACTGTTTGGAGATACCAGATCGTGTGTGTGTTGTGCTTGAGTGCAGCTGGATCATGTATACCTGCTGGGTAAGAGAGGGCAGTGAGCTGGTCGTTCTGAGCGGGACTCCTGTGCGACGTCGTTTGGTGGTAGCGGAGAGGAGTCCAAATATGGTATAGCGGAGAGGAGTACAGATCTGGTATAGTACTAAGATCTGAGCTGGTACCAGCCGGAAGCCCTGAGTCGTTGGTGGTTACTGTTCACCAGATCTGGGAGAATTAAGTTATATAAATAGTGGACTTTGACCGTGTACTCGCTATTATTTCCCAACACTTAGAAAATATTTCTTCCCGTAAACATATCCTCTACTGTAGTGAAACCCTTACTATTCATCGTAACCTATCTCCTTCGATTTCCGATAGTAGACGACGCAGTTTTGAGTGAGGTTGGTAGCTTTGAGTTCTCCTTTCCAAGACGCTTCTTCCTATACCTCTTTTGAAGGCTTTGCAGAGCTAGAAGAGTGAATCCCAAGGAGCTACAGTGTGTTGTCGGTTCGTATTCCAGCAGATTGGGTCTTCCGTTCAGGTAATGCTTTCGATTAAGTGCTAGATACTACCTTACGCTTCGTTTAGAGCTATTTGTTGTGTTTGAAGGGTAGGATAGGGTTGGGTTGATCTGGTAGCTCCCTGTTATGGTTTCTGTGCTTACTGTCCCTAAAATAGTCGTTGTTGAGTTAAGCGTGCAAGGGTGAGAACAGTACTGGGATGGATGACCTCCTGGGAAATTCTCGTACGTCAACCTGCTGACGTTGCACCGCTTGATCTGGTTGGCCATGTGGGCTGTAAAAAGTGTGATCTCAGATCTTAAAGTGGGTAATACTATCTCTGCGTGGGGAGTAGGGCCGGTGGGTAGGGGAAGGGTAAGACTGATTCTAAGAGTAATTGAGACAACACCAGCAGTTAGACACGCACCTCCCCTGACTCATAGGCTTAACAGCCCAACCCTAACGCACATTATAGGTGCACTCTGCGCTGCCACATTATAAGGAAATAAAGTTGCACCTTGGCTAACAGCTATAGCTTTTGTCCTAGTGGTAAGCTCTAGATCCTAACAATTGATATCAGAGCGAGGTCAGGGGTTCGAGTCTCCCAAGAAGCATTTTCTATACTTCTTGGGGGGGGGGATTGTTGAGTTAAGCGTTCAAGGGTGAGAACAGTACTGGGATGGGTGACCTCTTGGAAAGTTATCGTATGTCAAGCTACTGACGTTGCGCCGCTTGATCTGTTTGGCCATGTGGACTGTAAAAGTGTGATGTCAGATCTTAACGGGTAATACTATCTCTGCTGGGGATAGGGCCGGTGGTAGGGGAAGGGTAAGACTGATCTATAAGGGATTTGAGACAGTACTAGCAGTTAGACACGCACCTCCCCTGAATCATGGGCTTAACAGCCCAACCCTAACGCACATTATAGGTACACTCTGCACTGCCACATTATAAAGAAATAAAGTTGCATCTCGGCTAACAGCTATAGCTTTTGGCCTAGTGGTAAGCGCTTGATCCTAACAGTCGTTGTGTTTGGCTAAGAAGGTTTCAGATCTGAGTTGTTCGGGACTCTCGTTGTGGTAATTATAGCACAAAAGCTAAGGTACGGATTTGAGCTAGTATTATAGCTTTGGGATAATCTTTGATATATGTGTATGCTATCGTATTGTTGTCACTTGCTATTGTTCAGTGCTGGTTGTTGCAAGCTATTGTTTCTGCATACACGCATTTTCTCTATTGAGTTCATATCTTGCTAGCCGTGTGTTGTTATGCTAACCCGTGTGTACCAGGATGCTTCTATTGAGGACGAGCGGCAATACCGTGCTCCTCATCTCCTGTTGATATAGTTGTTAGCCGCTATGAGATGAGTGGATAGCTACCACGCTCTCATGAGCTTTGGCAACAACAGGTTGAGAAATCTGTCTTATGCTTCTTATACAGTGTGCTGAGACGAGTGGATATCTACCACGCTCTCTCACGCTATGTGGCCACCCCGTCCTCTTCATTATGATCTGTGGACAGCTGCTGAGCTGGTTCTTGAGCTCTCTTGGGCTTCCTGTTTCGATTGTAGCCTAATCTTGCATTCTGTTTCCCTCATACATAGCACATTTATATATATATATATATATGTTGCTGTCTATTTGCTGTTTTAAGTTGCTCTTCGTACTGGGCCCCGTCCCTTTGGGGCTGTTTGGTTTGTTGTGTGCCATTCAGGTTTTCCAGGTTATTTAGCTGGCCATGGTGGTGAGTCAGCTGATGATGCCCCCAGAGGTTGAATCAAGTGTCCCAGATATATATATATGTATGTATTGGTGTTGTTTCAGGGGAATGCCCCGTGCTACCGTTGTAAACAGATTTGGTTTCTGTTGGTTTTGTATGCTGATACTTGCTGTGTTGGTAGCTGTTATGTGCAGCTTTTGAGTATTGAAACCAATATTTTGAGTACAAGCGTATTTTAAAATTATGTTTTCTAAGTCAGGTCAAAGCGAAAAATATTAGCCACTATTTTAATGTTTCGGCAGTTGAATTTTTGTTTTTAATCTCTGTTTTGTGCACCGGGCCTGAAAATTTTTCTATCAGAGATAAAACTGGGATAAGCTCGAATTCTTTTGATCACACTTGAGTCTAAGAACTGTGTGCTTGTTGTGTGTGCTTGACTATGTGATATATTTGTTGTGTGATCTTATCGTCTTAGTGTTTCCCTAGATGCCGCCTAGACGTAGGGGTAGAGGTACTTGAAGATCCCGATAGAATCTGAGGCTCAGAACGATGAGGGCGAGCGTAGTATTCCCGTTCGTAGGCACGCTAGACAGGTTGATGACGAGGTGGATGTGTTGGCAGCTCGTGGAGATGAAATGGAACTGATTATGGCGAGGTTTCAGCGGATGAATCCTAAAACGATCAATGGTGACGATTCTAGTTCTGATGTTGAGTCCTAGTTGCAGCACATCACATGGCTGTTTGATCGAGTGCGATATGACGATCAGCGTAGACTGAGTTTAGCGACCTTCCAATTAAGGAATAATGTTGAGCGTTGGTGGAGAGGTGCATCCCGAGATCTTGAGGATACTAGTGTAGGGATAACTTGGAACAGTTTTTGTTCTACGTTCCTTCAGGAGTACATTCCAGAGTCCTACGTTAACGCCAGGGAACGCGAATTTGATAACTTGGTGCAGGGAACCATGTCAGTGGGGGAGTATGCTAGAAAGTTTTCTTCTCTCGTTGCCTATGTTCCTCATTTGTCCGGCCGCGAGAGGGCGAAGAGAAACAGATTCATAGAAGGGCTAACGAAGATCTTTATTCTTTGGTGTTGGAAATTTCACCTACTAGCTCTGCGGATGCGGTGGACAAGGCTATGGATATCGAGGAAGGGTTACAAAACCCTGGTGAGTCAGCTGGTGATGCCCTCAGAGGTTGAATAGAGTGTCCCAAATATATATATATATATATATATTTATATGTATTGGTGTTGTTGCCGGGGAATGCCCCGTGCTACCGTTGTAAACAGATTTGGTTTAAGTTGGTTTTGTATGCTGATACTTGCTGTGTTTGTAGCTGTTATGTGCAGCTTTTGAGTATTGAAACCAAAATTTTGAGTACAAGAGTATTTTAAAATTACGTTTTCTAAGTTAGGTCAAAGCAAAAATTTTAGCCATGCTTCCGCAGTTGAATTTGCGTGTTTAATCCTGTTTTGTGCACCGGACCTGAAAATTTTTGTATCAAAGCTTAAACTGGGATAAGCTCGAATTATTTTGATCACACTTGATTGTAGGAACTGTGTGCTTGCTATGTGTTCTTGACTATGTGATATATTTGCTGTGTGATTTTATCGTCTTAGTGTTTTCCTAGATGCCGCCTAGACGTAGGGGTAGAGGTACTAGGCAGATCCCGATAGAATCTGAAGCTCAGAACGATGAGGGCGAGCGTAGTATTCCCGTTCGTAGGCACGCTAGATAGGTTGATGATGAGGTGGATGTGTTGGCAGCTCGTGTAGATGAAATGGAACTGATTATGACGAGGTTTCAGCGGATGAATTCTCAAACGATCAAGGGTGACGAGTCTAGTTCCGATGTTGAGTCCAGGTTGCAGCACGCCACAGGGATGTTTGATCGAGTGAGGAATGACGATGAGCGTATACTGAGTTTAGAGACCTTCCAATTGAGGAAGAATGCAGAGCGTTGGTGGAGAGGTGCATCC
Source organism: Dorcoceras hygrometricum (assembly GCA_001598015.1). Lineage (NCBI taxonomy): Eukaryota > Viridiplantae > Streptophyta > Magnoliopsida > Lamiales > Gesneriaceae > Dorcoceras > Dorcoceras hygrometricum. The sequence continues at coordinate 664,485 of KV012857.1, forward strand.
CGAGCTCTTAAGGATACTAGTGTGGGGATAACTTGGAACAGTTTTTGTACTGTATTCCTTCAAGAGTACATTCCCGAGTCCTATGTTAACGCCAGGGAACGCGAGTTTGATAACTTGGTGCAGGGAACCATGTCAGTGGGGGAGTATGCTACAAATTTTTCTTCTCTCCTTGCCTATGTTCCTCATGTGTCCGGCCGCGAGAGGGTGAAGAGAAACAGATTCTTAGAAGGGCTGAACGAAGATCTTCATTATTTGGTGTTGGCAAATTCACCTACTAGCTATGCAGATGCGTTGGACAAGGCTATGGATATCGAGGAAGGGTTGCAGAACCCTGGTTAGTCAGCTGGTGATGCCCCCAGAGGTTGAATAGAGTGTCCCATATATATATATATATATATATATATATTTATATGTATTGGTGTTGTTGCGGGGGAATGCCCCGTGCTACCGTTGTAAACAGATTTGGTTTCTGTTTGTTTTGTATGCTGATACTTGCTGTGTTGGTAGCTGTTATGTGCAGCTTTTGAGTATTGAAACCAATATTTTGGGTACAAGCGTATTTAAAATTATGTTTTCTAAGTCAGGTCAAAGCAAAAAATTTTAGCCAATATTTTAATGCTTTCGCAGTTTAGTTTGTGTGTTTAATATCTGTTTTGTGCACCAGGCCTGAAAATATTTGTATCAGAGCTTAAACTGGGATAAGCTAGAATTATTTTGATTCACTTGAGTCGAGGAACTGTGTGCTTGTTGTGTGTGCTTGACTATGTGATATATTTTTTGTGTGATCTTATCGTCTTAGTTTTTGCCTAGATACCGCCTAGACGTAGGGGTAGGCTACTAGGCAGATCTCGATAGAATCTGAGGCTCAGAACTATGAGGGCGAGCGTAGTATTCCCGTTCGTAGGCACGCTAGACAGGTTGATGACGAGGTGGATTTGTTGGCAGCTCGTGTAGATGAAATGGAACTGATTATGGCGAGGTTTCAGCGGATGAATCCTCAAACGATCAGTGGTGACGAGTCTAGTTCCGATGTTGAGTCCTGGTTGCAGCACATCACAGGGCTGTTTGATCGAGTGCGGTATGACGATGAGCGTAGACTGAGTTTAGAGACCTTCCAATTGAGGAAGAATGCTGAGCGTTGGTGGAGATCCCGAGCTCTTGAGGATACTAGTGTAGGGATAACTTGGAACATTTTTTGTACTGCGTTCCTTCAGGAGTACATTCCAGAATCCTACGTTAACGCCAGGGAACGCGAGTTTGATAACTTGGTGCACGGAACCATGTCAATGGGGGAGTATGCTAGAAAGTTTTCTTCTCTCCTTGCCTATGTTCCTCATGTGTCCGGCCGCGAGAGGGCGAAGAGAAACAAATTCTTAGAAGGGCTGAACGAAGATCTTTATTCTTTGGAGTTGTCAAGTTCACCTACTAGCTATGCGGATGCGCTGGACAAGGCAATGGATATCGAGGAAGGGATGCAGAACCGTAGGTCTCGGGTTCGGCCACAAGTTGCTCAAGGTCCTCGATACAATGTTTCAGGGGCGCAACCTTCCCAATTTCGTCAGTCATCCCAACAGCCCCAGCAACCATCCCAACAATCTGGACGCCACAGGTTCAGGCCTCGTGGCCATCAGTTTAAGAAGAAGCCGGGTTCTAGTTCTTCCGGTTCAGGTAGTTTGAGCAGCAGTAGTCCCAGGGCTAACGTTTGTGGTCAATTTGGAGGTAAACACCCTTCGATGCAGTGTGTAGGGGTTCAGGGTGTTTGCAATCTTTGCGGGCAGTATGGGCATTTTGCGAGAGTATGTCCTTTGGCCGGATCTCAGCATACTGCTGCCCCACCGTAGGTCGTTCTGGTGGGTCATCTCGAGGTCGTTCTTTCCCTGTTCAGCAGCAGAGATGGGGGAAACTCAGCACATGTCGTTCCAGCAGCCTGGTCCTTCGCGTTTTGGACAGTCTTCCCAACCCCATTTCTCAGGGCCTCAGTAGGCCCAAGTTAATGCCATGACAAGGGAGCAAGCAGAGGGCACTACTGGAGGAGTGATCTCAGGTACTTGTACTGTTTTTGATTTCCAGCCCGTGTGTTGTTTGATATAGGAGCTTTCCCTCGTTCAGCAGCAGAGATGGGGGAAACTCGAGCACATGTCGTTCCAGCAGCCTGGTCCTTCGCGTTTTGGACAGTCTTCCCAACCCCATTTCTCAGGGCCTCAGTAGGCCCAAGTTAATGCCATGACAAGGGAGCAAGCAGAGGGCACTACTGGAGGAGTGATCTCAGGTACTTGTACTGTTTTTGATTTCCAGCCCGTGTGTTGTTTGATATAGGAGCATCACATTCATTCATAGCTGATGCATTTATTGTTGAGCATGGTTTGAGTACCACCCTTTTGCGTGATGTTGTTTCTGTCATGACTCCTGCCGACGCGAGCCTTTTCTCCCAAGAGATTGTGTCAAATGGCATACTTAGGTTTGGCGAGAACGTATTGGTAGCCAATTTGATTCGTTTAGTTATGTGGGATTTCGATTGTATAGTGGGAATTGACGTGTTGTCTAGTTTTAGGCACTGTGGATTGTTTTCATGGCGTTGTGTATTTTCGGCCCCAGTCTGGCGAGAAGTGGAATTTCTACGGCCATGATTCCCAATCGAAGATTCCGTTGATCTCTGCTATGGAGATGTTTATCCTACTGTCGTTGGAGAATTTAGGGTTAATGATTTATGCGTTAGATTCATCCTCGAAGTCCTTTGTGGAGCTTAGTGACATCCTCGTCGCTCGTGATTTCCCTGATCTGTTTCCAGAGGAGATTCCTGGTTTCCTCCGAGGAGAGAGATTGACTTCAGCATTGAGTTGGTGCCTGGTACAGCTCCTATCTCACGAACCCCATATCGCCTAGCACCCGTTGAGTTGAGAGAGCTAAAGGTGAAACTTAGCGATTTGTTGGAGAAAGGCTTTATTCGGCCAAGCATGTCACCGTGCGGAGCTCCTATTCTATTTGTAAAAAAGAAGGACGGTTCGATGAGGATGTGCATCGACTTTTGGCAACTGAACAAAGCTATTGTGAAGAATAAATACCCGTTACCGAGGATCGACGATTTATTCGATCAGCTTTGAGGTTCGGCAGTGTATTCTAAGATCGATCTGCGTTCAGGGTATCACCAGTTGCGAATTCGAGAGGAAGATGTTGCGAAAACGGCGTTTAGGACGAGATATGGGCATTAGGAGTTCTTGGTTATGCCGTTTTGTTTGACTAATGCCCCTGCAGTTTTCATGAATTTGATGAACCGAGTCTTTAGAGAGTTCATCGATCAGTTCGTGATTGTTTTCATCAATGAAATATTGGTTTATTCGAAGACTCTCCTACAACATAAAGATCACTTGAGACTAGATCTCCAAACACTTCGAGACTCGCAGCTGTATGCCAAGTTCTCCAAATGCAATTTTTGGTCGGATAAAGTAGTGTTTCTGGGTTATGTCATTTCGGCTGAAGGATTATCTGTTGATCCTAGTAAAGTAGAGGCCGTAGTGAACTGGGAACGTCACAAGAATGTCTCGGAGATTCTTAACTTTTTGGGATTGGCTAGCTATTGTCGACGCTTCATTGAGGGATTCTCTAGTATAGCTAATCATATGGCACAACTACCTAGAAGGACAAGCGATTTGTATGGACGGAGGAATGCGAGAATAGTTTTCAACTGCTCAAAGAGAAGCTAACTTCAGCGCCAGTGTTATTTTTACCTTCGGGTTCAGGAGGTTTTGTGGTATGTTCTGATGCTTCGCTTAGTGGAATGGGTTGTGTTTTGATTCAGCATGGTCGAGTCATCGCTTATGCTTCCTGTCAGTTGAAACCTCATGAGACTCGATACCCGTTTCATGACTTGGAGTTGGCGACCGTTGTCTTTGCTTTGAAAATTTGGCGCTACCATCTGTATGGCGAACAGTTTGTGGTGTATACTGACCACAAGAGTCTTCAGTACCTCTTTTCGCAGTTCGACATGAATATGAGGTAGCGAAGATGGATGGAGCTGCTTAAAGATTTTGATTGCGAGATTTAGTGTCAGCCTGGGAAAGTGAACGTAGTTGCTAATGCTTTTAGCAGGAAAGCTCGAGTGTCGATGCTTGAATCGTTAAATATCTCGAAGGTCCATGAGAATCTGAGCACTACTGGTTGGCGTTTCTACCCCCGTGATGATTATGTGGTGGTTTCATCTTTTCAAGTTGAGCCACAGGTTGTTGTGGACATTAGGGCAGCTCAGAAAACTGACTCATATATCCATGACTTAAAGTTGAAGACTCAAGCAGGATAGTTGGAGGATTACTCTGTCGCATCTGATGGATGTTTGAGGTTTTGGGGCAGGTTGGTTTTTCCTAACCTGATTGATTTAAGAGAAATGATCTTAAGGGAAGCTCACTGCAGTCAACATAGTGTCCATCCTGATGCAAGGAAGATGTACCATGCCTTAAAATCGCACTATTGGTGGGCAGGTTTGAAGAAAGATATTGCTGATTTTGTTGCTCGTTCTCTAAATTTTCAACAAGTTAAGGTGGAAAGGATGAGACCTGATGGACTATTGCAGAGTTTAGAAGTGCCCCAATGCAATTGGGAGCATGTAGGTATGGATTTTGTGACCCATTTGCCTCATTCTAGTCGAGGATGTGATGTTGTTTGGGTAGTGATTGACAGACTTTCGAAGTCAGCCCACTTCATTCCCTACAATATGACGAATTCTTTGAAGAAAATGGCAAAACTGTACATCTATTTTGTAGTTCAATTGCCTGGAGTGCCTGTATCCATAGTTTCAAATCGAGATCCGAGGTTCACTTCCAGATTTTGGAAGAGTTTACAAGCAGTCTAAGGCACCAGATTGGCTATTAGTACGGCCTATCATCCCCAAACCCATGGTCAATCTGAGAGTACTATACAGACCTTGGAGGATATGCTATGAGTTGTTGTCATGGACTTCAGTGCTAGCTGGCAGGATTCGTTGTTGCTGGTGGCACCGTTCGAAGCATTGTACGGTAGGAAGTGCTGGTCACCAATTTGTTGGGAAGAAGTGGGGGAGAAACAGCTGTCTTCTCCTGAATTTATGCAGCATATGAAAGATCAGGTTGATCTAATTCGACAACGTATGAAGGCTGCACAAGATCGCCAAGCTAGTTATGCAAACCGGAGGCATCGGCCTTTAGAATTTCAAGTTGGTGATCGAGCGTTCTTGAAAGTTTCTCCTTTTAGAAGTGTTATGAGATTTGGACACAAGGGAAAGTTAGCTCCTCGTTATGTTGGACCTTATGAAATTGTGGAAAGTATCGGTCCTTTGGCTTATCGTTTGCTATTGCCACCCGAACTGTCCTTACTTCACGATGTGTTTCACGTGTCTATGTTGATGAAGTATGATCCGGATCCTTCACATGTATTACGAACTGATGAAGTGGAGCTAGATCGAACACTGAGTTATGTTGAGTATCCCTTACAAATTCTGGACAGGAAGGAGCAACAGCTCCGGAATAAGACCATTCCCTTAGTGATGGTTCAATGGAGCAAGCATGGCAGGGAAGAAACGTGGAAGCTAGAGGAGAAGATGCAACATGAGTGGCCCCATATGTTTTAGTATGCATCTTGCTAGCCCCGTAGTTAGAATTCTGGATGTTGTTTCCCAAGTTAACTTAAATTCTTGGTTGATCTTGATCTAAGAATTCTTGGATTTGCTGTGTATGTTCTTAGTTTTAGTGATTGGCTATGTTTTGAGAGGCTAAGGTTCAATTATGGAGTTTGCTGTTTCATTTTGAGGACGAAATCTTGTTTTAGTGGGGCAGGAATGTGAGACCCGAAAGATTAGTGGATCAATTAATCTAATCAATTGGATAATTAATCGGGTGTTGGCATAAGATCTGAAGGAGAGCTAGCTGGTTCGTGCGTAAAATAGCTCTGATCTGGCTTTAATATAACGGTCAGATCTGGTTGGTTGGTGCTTAAGAATTGTTGTCGCAAGCCATTCTGAGTACTCAAAGCTGGATATTCTGAGCGGGTAGCGAAGCGACGTCGTTTTGGAGGAAACCAGCTTTGAAGATAGAAATCTGTTAGCACTGTGTGGATCGGCCTGGTTCGTGGTTTTAGTGTAAACCAGTACGGTTCATAGGCACCGTCTGAGGTAAGATCTAAACGAGTGTGAGCTGGTCTTCTCATGAGTGAACTGGTCATCCGGAGCTTGGTTGCGGTGCGACGCCGTTTAGTGACATCTGTTTATGAGCTAACTGAATGGTACGTGGGAGCTAGCTAAGGTATGATCTGTTATAGCGGAGAGTTGTTGCTACTGCTTATGTTGTGATATGTTACTGTTGAGTACCCTGTGTACTGTTTGGAGATTCCAGATCGTGTGTGTGTTGTGCTAGAGTGCAGCTGGATGATGTATACCTGCTGGGGAAGAGAGGGCAGTGAGCTGGTCGTTCTGAGCAGACTCCTGTGCGACGTCGTTTGGTGGTAGCGGAGAGGATCCAAATCTGGTATAGCGGAGAGGAGTCCAAATCTGGTATAGTGCTGAGATCTGAGCTGGTACCAGCTGGAAGCCCTGAGTTGTCGGTGGTTACTGTTCACCAGATCTGGGAGAATTAAGTTATATAAATAGAAGACTTTGACTGTGTACTCGCCATTATTTTCCAACACTTAGAAAATATTTCTTCCCCGTAAACATACCCTCTACTGTAGTGAAACCCTTACGTTTCACCGTAAACTATCTCCTATGATTCCTGGTGGTAGACAACACAGCTTTGAGTGAGGTTGGTAGCATTGAGTTCTCCTTTCCAAGACGCTTCTTCCTATACCTCTTTTGAAGGCTTTGGATAGCTAGAAGAGTGAACGCGAAGGAGCTACAATGTGTTGTAGGTTCGTATTCCGGCCGATTGGGTCTTCCGTTCAGGTAGTGCTTTCGAGTAAGTGCTAGATCCTCCCTTACCCTTCGTTTAGAGCTATTTGTTGTGTTCGAAGGGTAGGATAGAGTTGGGTTGAGCTGGTAGCTCCCTGTTATGGTTTCTGTGCTTACTGTCCCTAAAATAGTCATTGTCTTTGGCTAAGCAGGTTTCATATCTGAGTTGTTTGGGACTCTCGTTGTGGTAATTGTAGCACATAAGCTAAGGTACGGAATTGAGCTTGTATTACAGCTTTGTGATAAGCTTGGATATATGTGTATGCTATCGTATTATTATCGCTTGCTGTTGTTCTGTGCTGGTTGTTGCAAGCTATTATTTCCTCAAAGCTGATACATGGAAAACATTATGCGCTACTGACAATTCTGGAGGCAGTGCTAATCGATAGGCGAGTGTTCCTATCTTCTCTAAGATCTCATATGGTCCAATATACCTTGGACTCAGCTTTCCTTTCTTCCCAAAATTCATTACTCCTTTCATTGGAGCAATTCTCATAAATACGTGATCAGCCACTTCAAAATTCAGTTCTCTTCTTCGATTATCTGCATAACTTTTCTGTCGGCTTTGAGCAGCTTTCATTCTTTCTCTTATCTTTCTAACAGCTGCTGCTGTTTGCTCTACTACATCTGGTCCTAAACCAGCTCTTTCACCAACTTCATCCCAATGGAGTGGTGTTCTACACTTTCGACCGTAGAGAGCTTCATATGGAGCCATCTGAATTGAAGCCTGGAAACTGTTATTATAGGCAAAATCTACCAGTGGCAACTTCAGATCCCAGCTTTCTGAAAAATCCACAATACATGCTCTGAGCAAGTCTTCTAAAATCTGAATCACCCTTTCAGATTTTCCATCGGTCTGGGGGTGAAACACAGTGCTAAAGGTCAACTTTGTACCCATAGCTCTATGCAAACTTTTCCAAAAAGCCGATGTGAACTTTGGATCCCTATCTGATACAATAAAAATTGGAACACCATGAAGCCTCACTATTTCTTTTACATACAAATCTGCGTATCTGCTCACCTCATATGTTGTTTTGACTGGTAAGAAATGAGCAGACTTAGTGAGTCTATCAATTATAACCCAGATGGAGTTATATCCTTGAACAGTTCTTGGTAAACCAGTCACAAGATCCATCGCTATACATTCCCACTTCCATTCTGGAATAGGCCGTGGCTTCAATAATCCACCCGGTCACTGATGTTCAGCCTTCACCAGCTGACACGTCAAACATGCAGCTACAAATATAGCAACATCCCTCTTCATTCCTGGCCACCCCCAACTGCTGGAGGTCCTTATACATTTTAGTACTTCCGGGATGTACTGAGTAAGGATCCGTATGAGCTTCTTTCAAAAGATCAGCTCTCAAATCATCTACTTGGGGTACCCAAATTCTTCACATGTATCTAACTATGTCATCTTCTGAAAAGTAGAGGTTACTGCCTCTTTCTTTATCTTGCTTGACCCATTTTTGTAATTGCTCATCTTTCAGCTGACTCTCTCGAATTTGGTCTATCAGATGTGATCTTACTGAGAGGTTTGCTAAAATCACATTACTGCTGCTGGACGCTATTTCAAGTCCAAACTTTTCAATATCAGCTGCCAACGGTTTCTGAACAATCAGTTGAGCTAATCCAATAGACTTCCTTCTTAAAGCATCAGCTACCACATTTGCTTTTCCTGGGTGATAGTTGATCGTACAGTCATAGTCCTTAACCAGCTCCAACCATCGCCTCTGCCTCATATTCAATTTTTTCTGGGTAAAGAAGTATTTCAAACTCTTGTGATCTGTAAATATATCACAGTTCTCCCCATATAGATAATGTCTCCATATCTTAAGGGCAAAGACAACAGCTGCCAGTTCCAAATCATGTGTTGGGTAATTCCTCTTGTGATTCTTCAGCTGTCTGGATGCGTATGAAATTACTTTACGCTCCTGCATCAAAACAGCTCCTAAACCCATCTTGGATGCGTCTGATAAATTACAAATTTTCCTTCATCAGATGGCATGGTTAACACTGGTGCTTTTATCAGCGCTTTCTTCAACTTGTCAAAACTGTTTTGACATTCAGCTGTCCAATTATACTTCACTTGCTTTCTTGTTAACGTGTCAAAGGACTAGTTATCTTCCTTGGATAAATCGCCTATAATATCCGGCTAGACCCAAGAAACTCCTTATTCTTGGATGCGTCTGATAAATTACAAATTTTCCTTCATCAGATGGCATGGTTAACACTGGTGCTTTTATCAGCGCTTTCTTCAACTTGTCAAAACTGTTTTGACATTCAGCTGTCCAATTATACTTCACTTGCTTTCTTGTTAACGTAGTCAAAGGAACAGTTATCTTCCTTGGATAAATCGCCTATAATATCCGGCTAGACCCAAGAAACTCCTTATCTCTGCAACAGTCTTTGGTATTGGCCAGTCGCGAACAGCTTCTACTTTAGCTGGGTCGACCTCAATCCCATCCTTAGAAATAATATGGCCTAGGAACGATAATTTCTCCAACCAGAATTCACATTTGCTAAATTTAGCAAACAACTGGTTATCTTTCAAAATCTGGAGAACTGTTCTCAAATGTTGGACATGCTCGCATCTGGTCTTAGAATATACTAAGATATCATCAATAAATACCACTACGAACTGGTCCAGAAATGGTTGAAAGACTCTATTCATTAAATCCATGAAAGCTGATGGAGCATTTGTAAGTCCAAATGGCATAACTAAGAATTCATAGTGGCCATACCTAGTTATAAAGGCTGTTTTATAAACATCTGCTGCTTTAATTTTTAGTTGGTGGTATCCAGACCTTAAGTCGATCTTAGAAAAGACTATAGACCCTTTCAGCTGGTCAAACAGATCTTCTATCCTTGGTAATGGATACTTATTCTTAATGGTCAGTTTGTTTAATTCTCGATAATCTATACATAGCCTCAAAATCCCATCCTTTTTCTTAACAATAAAAAGGGGCTCCCCAAGGGGAAGTACTTGGTCTGATAAACCCTTTCTCCAACAGATCTTGTATCTGTTCCTTTAGTTCTTTCATTTCTGATGGAGCTAATCGATAAGGTGGTCTAGAAATTGGAGCAGCTCCTGGAATTAGATCAATGGAAAATTCCAGCTCTCTGTCAGGTGATATTCCCTGGATATCTTCTGGAAAAACCTCGGGGAATTCACTTACCACTTCTACATCTGACAACTGGGGTCTACTGGTTACGGTTAAAGATGATAAACTAACCAGAAATCCTACTCCTCTTTTACTCAAACAACGTTGAGCCTTAAGAGATGATATTATTCGAGGAATCTTACAAAAACGTTTAGCTTCAAACTTAAAGGAATCTCCTCTGGATGGATTAACTGCTACTGTCTGAAGCTTAAAATCAATTACTACCCCATACTTGGTTAACCAATCCATTCCCAAAATCATATCAAATTCAGGCATTGGCAATATGATTAAATCAGCAGTAATTTGATGCCCTTGAAGTTTAAGCTCTAAACTCTTAAATACATCTTGCGATATCAATTCTTCTCCTGACGGTACTGATACACAGAAACCTACAGCTACCTGGTCAGGCTTAATGGGCAATTTCTTAGCAAATTCAGCAGCTATAAATGAATGAGTGGCTCCTGAATCTATTAATGCCATGGAAGGAAATTCAGCAATCATAATCTCACCCATAACTATTGTCGAGTCTGGGTTGGCTTGATCAGTTGTCATTACAAAGGCTCTGCTGGTCACCAGTTGCTTTGATTTTGGACAATATTTCAAAATATGTCCCGGCATTCCACATTTATAGCAGACATTTTGTCCAAGTCTGCATTGTCCAGGATGATTCTTGTGGCACTTAGGACATTCTGGCCTATTGTTACCAGCAAGAACAGAGCTAATAGGTTTAATCGATAGAGGCTTCTGCTCCTGAGGCCTTTGCTGGTTCTTGTTTTGCTTCTTGAACGGCCTCTGGTCCTTCTGCTGAAAGGCTTGGAACAGAGCTAATAGGTTTAATCGATAGAGGCTTCTGCTCCTGAGGCCTTTGCTGGTTCTTGTTTTGCTTCTTGAACGGCCTCTGGTCCTTCTGCTGAAAGGCTTGTCTTTTCTGTTGCCTTTCCTCATCAACATCTTTCCAATCCCTTTCAATTTGCAGGGCTCTATCCACTGCTTCTCGATAGGTCCTTGGCACAGATAGCCTAACATTCATTTTGAACATAGGCTTCAATCCCTCCACGAAATGACTCAGCTTCTCTTCTGGGTCATTTCCTATTAAATGGCACAAAATATCACCCTCTTTCAAACTTCCGCACATATTCCTGTACGGTTAGACTCCCTTTCTTAAGGGTCAAAAATTCCCTTTTCAATTCAGAACTCTTACCAGCTGTGAAATATTTCTCAAAGAATATTTGTTTGAAATCTGCCCAAGTGAGATTTATCAAATCTACAGACAATTTGACTCCTTCCCACCAAATCATCACATCCTCTCTCAACATATAGATAGCGCACCTTGGCCTATCTAAATCAGACATCTGGAGGTATTCAAAAAATAACCTCCATTGATTTGATCCAACTATCTGCCACTAATGGATCCGTTGTACCACTGAATTCTTTTGGCTTTTGTTGTCTGAACTTTTCTTGAGGGTCATCATTACTTGGTCCTCTGCTGCTGGAAGATTGGCCATTACCTCTATTGTTTGCTCTACCAGCAGTCTTAACAATTGAGTAATATTAGCATTATTGTCAGTTTCTTCTAGGGGAATATTCCTTCTACTTCTTCATCTTCTTGACATTTTATATTCTATAGCCCATAATCCACCACATATATATATCAGAAAATGCTAAATAATTTAAAGACAATGCTCTGAAAATAAACTCACAACTTAGAGGAACGGACGATGAACTCTAACTCAGCTGACGGTGCGTGTGTTTATCTCAGGAACGTTGATCTGATACCATGTTGTGACACCCGAACCCACGGGAATCACGAATTGGGTTAAATAAAAAAAATTTGAATAAAAAGAAGAGCTGAAAGACAATTTGTTATAAGCTGTATTCCTTATAACTTAAAAAGTAATTGAAACACGAACACAAAAGCTGACAAACACATATACACTTGCGCCAACTACTGACAAATATTTTGCGGAAAAACAGATCCTATTATATATATTGCAATTGCGAGTTACAACATCTGAAATTATGTTTGAATATACAACTTTGTAATTGATCTAATACAGATGCCTAACATACAATACAACATCAGCTATGACACGGAAAACGCTGGCCATTGATAAAAACAACACCCAGCAGCTGCTATCAGTTTTCACCTCCTGTTCGCTCCTCAGCTGTCATACCTGCAACATTTGAAAAGCTAATGAGCCTAGGGGCTCAACAAGTAAAATCTGAGTAATAACAACGCAGGCAGACATCTGAACATACATAACTTGAGTCAAAGGAATCATCAATACATAAACGTTTCATAAACATTTCTGTCTTTCATAAACTCGGAGACAGGGGATAATAGCCCAGATCTCATCATCAATATCATTTTCTTTAGATTTATCGCTTAGAATCTCTACTTAGGTTCGTGTTGCACTTTGATCAAAATGACTTCCGATATCAGTTTCATCATATAGCTCATATGAAAGGGCAGCCGACATCTGGACGACTACTCACCCTTCTCCTTGTGACCGTCTGTTATCTATGCCATAAACCTTAAAATAACTTTTGTTCCTTTAACATCCTTTCTTCTTTGAAATCTCTTTAAACACCATCGGGTTCCATCATTTAAAAATCTCGCTTCCCATTTTTTTAAAACATACTGAGTATCGAATTCGACTGCTGGGGACTTACTGCTGAAATGGAATCAGTCGTAACAAAGTGAAACAATACTATGAAACAAAACAGATCTTCACTGTTCACAACTATTGCAAACAGCTGCATGAATATTTTTTAACACTTGAAATAGACGTAGTAAATGAAACGATGTCGTTGAAGTAGGAAACAGACATGATGACGTAATAATATCTGCTAACATGAACAGTAACTATCTGTTGAAGAAATGAACAATAGGTAACTGTCAACAGACTCTATGGGAAGACACGAACAAAACTGTCAACAGATATCGCTCGGGGAAAACAACGGTTGCTGTCAACAGATATGTCTCTGGGTAACGAAGTAACAGTGGTACATCAACGAATGTAACTGCTGCCAACAGCTGATGATAAAAAAACAACAGCTGACGACAGATAGTTCAACAGTAACACAAATCAACGCAACAGCTGACGACGAAATAATGCAACAGATGAGAACCAACAGCTGATGAACAAACTAACAGCTGATGACTCAACAATACAACGGTTGTTTATGAAAACTGATGCAACAGCTGATGAACAATAAAACCAACAGCTGATAGAAGAAATTCTCGAAACCAAAAGCTGACTTTAAACTTGGTGTTGCAACATCAAAACAACAGCTACGCTATCAGCGGTTATCTATCAAACCAGACTTTATACTGATTCGATTAACAACATCCGATTACATAGCGTCAAATTCTGATATTACAAACCACTGAAAAGAAGAACATTCATAAACATACTTGAATCAAACTCGAATCCTCAGTAACCATATCTTCTGGAAAACACTTAGAAGCATAAAAACATCATTTTGAACCCAATCTTTCTTTCCTTGATCATACGTAAATCATTTTAAACATGAACTTCAACATTTCTTAAACATACAGGCAAGCAGATCCATAAAATGAATAAAATCAATATAAGCTTTAAATGGTGTAGCAAGGATCAACTTTTACTTTCCTTAACAAAGCTTTACAACCGTGGTTAATTCCGGCAGAATCTTCTCCCTGAGCAATACACGAACTTCTCTGGAAAATATTTTGAAGAACACTAAAGATTTTCTTTTCAAATGATAATGATCTTGCTTTCAAAACAACTATTTATATGGAAGGGATTAGTGGCAAGGTGCTATGTTTACAAAGCATGACACACTTCAACCAAGTTGTACAAATTTTTGTAAAATTCCCTTCATATCATTTAAATTTGTAAAACACCAAACTTTTTCAAAAGAAATCATTTGTCCTCCTTAAAGATATTTTCAATCAATTTAAACCTGTTCATGTATCGCTCTTGGAGTCATCTGCTTGAACCAGCCGCGACGTATCTTATTTTCTGAAATCAATGAAATCAGCAAATACATAACATTTAAAATTGCCATTTTGGCCCATGAAATTAATAAAATGCATAAATGTGGTCCTATGGATTTTGGGGCGTTACACGCATTTCCCTGTTGAGCCCATATCTTGTTAGTCGTGTGTTGTTATGCTAACCCATGTGTACCAGGATGCTTCTATTGAGGACGAGCGGCAATACCGTCCTCCTCATCTCCTTGTTGATTTAGTTTTTTGCCGCTATGAGACGAGTGGATAGCTACCACGCTCTCATGAGCTTTGGCAACAACAGGTTGAGAAATCTGGCTTATGCTTCTGGTACAGTGTGCTGAGATGAGTGGATAGCTACCACGCTCTCTCATGCTATGTGACCACCCCGTCCTCTTCTTTCTGATCTATGGACAGCTGCTGAGCTGGTTCTTGAGCTCCTTTGGGCTTCCTGTTTCAATTGTAGCCTACTCTTGCATTCTGTTGCCCTCATGCATAGCACATTTATATATATCTGTTGCTTTCTATTTGTTGTTTTAAGTTGCTCTCCGCACTGGGGTTTGACCCCATCTGTTGGATCTGTTTTTACAGATCCTAATTAAGTTTTGAATTACACAAAACCTATTATTGTGATTCTAACAATTCTACTTGAGTGTACAGATTTTAGGCACAAAGAAGACGATCAGCAGCAGCTATATCTGTCCAGCAGATGGTTCGCAATATATCGATCAGCAGTTGGTTTAATGCGTTCAAGGAATCAGCAGTTGAATTAGCGATGGAGACGTCCAGAGTTACATCAGCTGTTCGTAATCAGCTGGAGCATGATAATCCAGCTGAAACAATAACAACCAGCTGAAGAGCTAAAGTGCGAAGCGAACCAGCTGAATCAAGTATTGAGAAGCTTGCTGAAGAATAAGAAGAAGATTCAAGTTATAAGTACTGCTGACGAATCTGTTAGCAGTCGCAAAGATATAAGTACTGTTGATGAATCTATCAACAGTCACTATTCAAGAAGAAGAAAGTCGCAATTATAAGTACTGTTGACGAATCTGTTGACAGTCGCTATTCAAGAAGCTGGATGCTTAGCGAGATGATGAAGATCAGCTGAAGCGAAGTGAAGTAGCGAGATGATGAAGATCAGCTGGAGCGCTAATATCAATCTCACACACTCGGATTCATTCACAACTGTTTGTGAATGAATCTCGAAATATGTTCACAGATCCCGTCCAAGCATGAAGACGTTAAACTCTTGTGTATGTAGTTAGTCACACAGTTGCGACTGTTGTGCATTTGAAGTAGTGGATCCTTCCGAGGAGGAAGAAGGGGAGATGTAGGATGTTGATATCCGAACTTCCATAAACAAATATGCTGTGCTGAGTATCGTGTTCTTTAAGCTTTCTGTATTGCATATTTACTTTAGCATTACACGTTTACATATCAGCACTTACTTGTATTTATCATACGCATTAGCAGTTAAGCACTTAGCATAACATATCAGCAGCACACAAGCGCACGAGTCTTGAACAGATTTATGTCGAACATAAATCTGTTTGAGTTGTTTTAAAATATAGGATTCAGTTCTGGTATTTTCCGCATGATTTTTAAATCATACCAGATCGGTATCCGGTGCTCTTTGTATTGTAAATGTTCAAGAACAACGAGCTATTGCAGCTCAAAGAGTGTTATCAGCAGCGAGCAAAATTTTAAAGCCTTTTAAACGCGCTCTTGCTGCTGATCTTTCTTTTTGATCCTATTTCCAGGGACCAACAAGTGGTATCAGAGCAGGTTGTGTTCTTGAACGAGCACTGATTTTAAAACACATGTGCTATGTTTTTAATGTTTTAAATGTTTTGAGAAACTTATTTTGTGAAGGCCAGAATGTGTTTATATATAGAACCGGTTTTTCGCTTGATGAACTGTCGGGAACACGTGATAGTAAACGGCGTCATATTATTGGGCCCTTACTGGACGTGAGGTGAATACATGGAGGTTGCACCGGTTGCAATCGGAAACTACCTTTTGGGGGTCATGGATGGCTGATATTATTCGGGTCCATGATCGCTTGATTGGGCTCCGTGTACCCACTAATGAAACCTGCTTTCTCGATTTCATTAGAGGGTGATGAAATCGTTAAAATAGTGGTAGGGTAATTCATAAACTTAACGACCTTGTTTTATGTCTTAGAGATTATTTTATATATAGTTAGTGATGATTGTCTGTTTTCTTTCAGTATTACTGCTTATACAATGTCTTCGTTCAAAAACCCACTCGCTGCTATACTGAATAGCAACAAGTTCACCGGTCTGAACTACCAAGACTGGCTCCGCAACCTCAACCTTGTGTTGGCTTCGGAGAAACTTCTTTATACGATAGAGAAGTGCCCTCCAAAGGAAGCCCCTGCCGATATCAACCCTGAGGAGCTGGTTACGCTTAAACAATGGTGGGACGACGAGGTTAAAGCTCGATGCTATGTGATGGCGTCGATGTCCAATGAAATGCAACGGCGCTTTGAGAAGATAAAGTATGCTGCTGACATACTTTTTCATCTCAAAGAACTGTACGGGGAGAACTCTCGACATGAGAGGTTCACGGCTGTCAAGGAGCTTATGACGAGCCGCATGCGCGATGGGACTTCGGTCCGCGAGCATGGGGTTCATATGATTGGGCTCGTTGAAAAGCTGTCGGGCCTTGATATCACACTTCCACACGAGCTGTCTGTGGATGTGCTTCTCCTCTCACTGCTTGCTGCATTCGACCCCTTTGTGGTCAACTTCAACATGAACAAGCTGACAGCCACCCTTGAAGAGGTGGTTAACATGCTTGTAGTGTTCGAAGGAACCATAAAGAAGGACAAGCCCGTCCTCCTCATGGGCTCTTCTTCCTCTACGAAGAAGGGGCCCAGACGCAAGGGAAATAAGCGTTCTGCCCCTGCGAAGGAGGAAAATCCCACCAAGAAGCCAAAGGCAAAGGCTTCCAAGCCAAACAAGAGCGAGGATGTTTGCCACCACTGCCACAAGCCTGGGCATTGGAGGAGGAACTGCAAGGATTACCTCGAGCAGTTGCGAACTGCGAAAGGTATGTTCTATATTGAAATAAATATGTCTCTTAGTTCGACTTCTTTGGTACTTGATACCGGATGTGGATCTCATATCTGCAATGATTTGCAGGTGATGACAAGAAGCCGACGTCTTAGAGAGGGTGAGACCCACTTGAGGCTTGGCAATGGAAAAAGAGTTGCTGCAGTAGCTATAGGAGATGTTTATTTATTTCTGTCTTCTGATTTTAAGTTGTTATTGAGAAACGTTTTGTTTGTTCCCGAATTAATAAAGAACATTATTTCTGTTTGTATGCTTGATAGTGATGGATATTCTTGTATGTTTGCTAATTCGATTTGCAATATTTACAAGAATGAATGTTTAATTTGAATTGGGGAACGCGAAAACGATTTATACACCTTAAAATTAAAAGACGTTCCAACTTGCGATGTCGAAGCACATACAACAACGATTAAAAAGAATCACGATAACTTGAACCCAGCACAACTTTGGCACGCTAGGCTAGGTCATGTTTCTCTAAGTAGGATGAACAAGTTAGTTAGGAGTGACATGTTTGATCTGTCAGACATTAACTCCCTACCGACTTGTGAGTTTTGTCTCAAAGGAAAGATGACTAAGCAACCCTTCAAGGGCAAGGGTGAGCGTGCTCAAGGCCTATTGGATTTGATCCATACTGATGTGTGTGGTCCATTTAGTATTGGTACTAAATACGGTCACATACTTCATCACCTTTACCGACGATTACTCTAGGTATGGGTACTTGTACTTGATGAAGCACAAATATGAATCCTTTGAAAGGTTCAAAGAATTCAAGGCTGAAGTAGAAAATCAATTAGGCAAAAGTATTAAAGCACTTCGATCCGATCGAGGTGGTGAATACTTGAGTGCTGAATTTCAAGACTATCTGAAAGAGAATGAGATTCTCGCACAGTGGACCCCTCCGACCACACCACAGCTCAATGGTGTAGCGGAGCATCGTAATCGAACCCTGTTAGACATGGTTCGATCTATGATGAGCTTCACTGAACTTCCTACCTCGTTTTGGGGCTATGCGCTCGAAACGGCGGTAATGTTGTTGAACAATGTCCACACCAAGGCAGTGGATAAGACTCCATATGAGATATGGATGGGCAAACCACCCAAGTACTCATACATGAGGATTTGGGGATGTCCTGCTTACGTGAAGCAGACAGTGAGAGATAAGCTGGATACGAGATCCATCTTATGCTACTTCATTGGGTATCCAAAGAATTCCATTGGATACTACTTCTACTATCCCAGCGAAACAAAAGTGTTTGTTTCTAGGAATGCCACCTTCATGGAAAGGGAATTTCTACTTGATAGAAAGGGCAGAATAGTAGAACTCGAAGAGGTTCGAGAACCAACTGAAGTACCAAGTGAATCTCCCGCACCTCCAGAGCCGGTACCAGAAATGGTCGCACCTAGGAGATCCGAAAGGGTTCCTAGGACTTCTGAGAGATATGGTTTTCTCCTTGAAGATGATCAAGATGATCAAGTTGTTGGATCTGATCCAAGAACTTTCAAGGAGGCAATTTCCGATGCAGATTCTAATTTGTGGCTTGAAGCAATGCAGTCCGAGTTAGACTCGATGCATGCTAACCAAGTTTGGACTCTTGTCAATCCTCCCGAAGGAATTGTTCCTATTGGGTGCAAATGGATATATTGTTGGGATCCGGATCACGCCCCCGGCGAGGCAGCGGAAGAACAGAAAAATCATGTGCCGGGAGACGATCAATACGATGAACAATTCATATCTATGACATTCATAGGGTGTTTTAAGGAATACCTTGCTGGCACTTGTGCCTGGCTCCAACCGGAATTACAAGAACGCCGGCTCTTCACGGTAGGTGGCGGTAAATCCGTCAATCAGGTCCAAGACCGGAGTCGATCTCCCTCCAATCAGCCTGCACTAGAAGACTGAAGGATTTTATCACCAACGGATTCTCCTCGAAAAACTAGGTCGGAAACAATTTTCCGGCGAGCGGCGGCGGCGGGCGGCGCACGGCGGCGGCGTGAGGTAGATTGAAGAGAGGGGGCGGTGGCCAAGAGTGTTTAGGGTTAGGGTTTGCTTAAGTGTTGTGTTTATTATGAAGTCTAATCTATATTAAATAGATATTAGTGTTGGACTTGGACCGGCCCAACGGGCCCGGGTCCAACGGATGAACATTCAGTTCATCTCCATCACCGAGACTTCATCGTAACTCCGATCGCCGATCTGATCGGACCGATCGAATCAGTTTCCAAAACTGAATACTACGATCTGAAAAACCGTTTTTCAGAACCCCAGTGCAAAATGACCGTTTTGTCCCTCAACATCGGCAAATCACGATTTGACATCTGTTGACCTTTTAGGAAGTCGCACTCCCAAAATCCTCTTCGTATGCTCAACACATTGAGCTTACGTATGCTCAACACATTGAGCTTAGTATCCGTGCGGGAATCTCAAATCCAGTACTTGTGTGACCCTCAATGGTTCAGGGATACAGCTAGCCATGGGCCCACAACCATTGTGGCTCCGGAATCACAATTCCGGACCTGCCCAACGGATCATGGTAAAGCGTCTAGCAACATCGCCCCATGATCCCCTAGGTATCACTGATAGTGCCTGCAAGAACCATTTGGTCGTGGTTAGCGTACAGTACGGTCCTTTCAATCCATATATCCCGATCAGATCAACGACCATTGGTAAATCGAGAGTCGCTATAGATCCGATAGCTATGCGTACATCTTGGAGATCGAATAGTGACATCGCGAGTGTAACTAGGTAAACACATTTACCTAAAACACTTCTAGTACTCTGGACAGAGATTTATACACTATTATCCCCTAAGATAGCATAGGATATCCACGCATGTCTGCGAGCGGTGAATCCTCGACAACGATGCATCGACTCCTACATGCATCGGGGTCTCACCCAATCCCGACGTCTTATGATCCAAAGTGAGTCGGCAAACGGGTCAAAGTGAGACGCCTATCATGTAGAGTCTCAATGACGTTTCGAGTCGTGAGGACTAATTAGTACAACCAAGACCTCGGACTTATCCACTCGACAAATGGTAACCACTTGGAAAGTCCGAAGGAGGGTAGTTCGATAGATCACCAGGTCACTATCTATCTGCATGCTCAGAACATCACAATGTTCCCTACCAATGAAACATGGTACTTCGCATCGCAGATACTAGTCTCGAACTCGGGCGGCCTTATCCTAATTTTGACGGCCCAATCGACTAGGAACATGTTCAGAATACACAGTGACTATTAGATGTGTTTCATGATAACCGTCATACCCACTATCACATCTAACATACACTTTAGTGTATTTTAGGTCTTTACTCAACGCAATTGTAAATCATTATACACACAATGAAAGTAAAGAATGCCATATGGATAAATGCGAATATCATATATAAAGATTGTCATATACAAGAGTCTATAAACCCACATGCCACAAGTTGGCTAGTTGGGAATCTACTCTAACAATCTCCCACTTGCCCTAAAGCCAACTACTCATCAGACGCAGTCCCATTGTTTCGCGATGTTTTTCAAACAACGGTCCAGGCAAGGGCTTCGTAAGTGGATCAGCAATGTTGTCCGCAGAGGCGACTCTCTCAACTGCTATGTCACCTCTAGCCACAATATCCCGGATTATGTGGTATTTCCTCAGTATGTGTTTGGATCTTTGGTGAGACCTAGGCTCCTTTGCTTGTGCAACGGCACCCGTGTTGTCGCAGTACACCGGGACTGGACCAACTCCATTAGGAATGATGCCCAACTCTTGGACGAAATTCCTTATCCAAACGACCTCCTTAACAGCAGCTGATGCTGCAATGTACTCAGCCTCAGTGGTTGAATCCGCGATGGTGTCTTGCTTGGAACTCTTCCAAGAGACAGCACCACCATTGAGCATGAATACAAATCCAGAGGCTGATTTCGAATCATCCACGTCACACTGGAAGCTAGAATCAGTGTAGACTTCCAGTTTCAGTTCACCACCCCCATAGACCATGAACATATTCTTAGTCCTTCGTAAGTACTTAAGAATATCCTTCCTTCCAATGCAATTGGCCGGGGTTGGCCTGGTATCGGCTCGTGACACTCAGAGCATACGCGACATACGGTCTAGTCGAGATCATGCCATACATAATACTACCTGTTGCCGAGGCATATGGTACACGTGCCATACTCTCTATCTCCTCATCAGTCTTTGGACACATAGACTTAGATAGAGTGACCCCGTGGCACATAGGTAGGTGTCCTCTCTTGGACTCTTCCATAGAGAACCTCTTAAGTATGGTATCGATGTAGGTAGCTTGGGTGAGTCCGAGCATCCGCTTAGACCTATCCCGATAGATCTGTATTCCAAGAAATAGGATGCTTAACCCATGTCCTTCATCGAAAATCTACTAGACAACCATACTTTAGTTGACTGCAGCATTCCTACATCATTCCCAATGAGTAGAATGTCATCAACATAAAGTACGAGGAACATCACAGCACTTTTAACTACCTTCTTGTAAACACATGGCTCCTCGGGATTCTTGATGAAACCAAATTCCTTAATTGTTTCATCGAATCTCAGGTTCCAACTCCGCGATGCTTGTTTGAGACCGTAGATCGATCTCTGAAGCTTGCATACCTTATGCTCGCTTCCAACAGATGTGAAACCCTCAGGCTGCGTCATATAGATCTCTTCCTTAATGTTTCCATTAAGGAACGCAGTTTTCACATCCATTTGCCATATCTCATAGTCGTACCATGCAGCTATGGCTAACAAGATCCTAATTGACTTGAACATTGCAACTGGCGAGAAGGTTTCATCATAGTCAACACCTTGCCTTTGAGTGTAACCTTTTGCGACCAGTCGTGCCTTGTAGGTCATTACCTTACCATCAGGCCCAAGTTTCCTCTTGTATATCCATTTACACCCAATAGGAACAATTCCTTCGGGAGGGTTAACAAGAGTCCAAACTTGGTTAGCATGCATGGAGTCAAACTCAGATTGTATTGCTTCAAGCCACAAATTAGAATCAACATCGGAAATTACGTCCTTGAAAGTTCTTGGATCAGATCCAACAACTTGATCACCTTGATCATCTTCAAGGAGAAAACCATATCTCTCAGGAGCCCTAGGAATCCTTTCGGATCTCCTAGGTGTGACCATTTCTGGTACTGGATCTGGAGGTGCGGGAGACTCACCTGGTACTTCGATTGGATCTCGAACCTCTTTGAGTTCTACTATTTTGCCTTTTCTATCAAGTAGAAATTCCCTTTCCATAAAGGTGGCATTCCTAGAAACAAACACTTTTGTTTCGCTCGGATAGTAGAAGTAGTATCCAATGGAATTCTTTGGATACCCAATGAAGTAGCATAAGATGGATCTCGTATCCAGCTTATCTCCCACTGTCTGCTTCATGTAAGTAGGACATCTCCAAATCCTCATAAATGAGTACTTGGGTGGTTTGCCCATCCATATCTCATACGGAGTTTTATCCACTGTCTTGGTGTGGACATTGTTCAACAAAATTACCGCCGTTTCGAGCGCATAGCCCCAAAACGAGGTGGGAAGTTCAGTGAAGCTCATCATAGATCGAACCATGTCCAACAAGGTTCGATTACGACGCTCCGCTAAACCATTGAGCTGTGGTGTGGCCGGATGGGTCCACTGTGAGAGAATCCCATTCTCTTTCAAATAGTCTTGAAACTCAGTACTTAAGTACCCGTACCTAGAGTAATCATCGGTAAAAGTGATGAAGTATGTGTGACCATATTTAGTACCAATGCTAAACGGGCCGCACACATCAGTATGGATCAAATCCAATAGGCCTTGAGCACGCACACCCTTGCCCTTGAAGGGTTGCTTAGTCATCTTTCGTTCCCCAATTCCAATTAAACATTCATTCTTGTAAATATTGCAAATCGAATTAGCAAACATACAAGAATATCCATCTCTATCAAGCATAGGAATAGAAATAATGTTTTAATCAATTCAGGAACAAATAAAACGTCTCGTAACAACAACTTAAAATCTGAAGACAGAAATAAATAAACATTCCTATAGCTATAGCAGCAACCCTTGCTCCATTTCCAAGCCTCAAATGGGTCTCATCCTCTCTCAGACGTCGGCTTCTTGTCATCACCTGCAAATCATTTCAGATGTGAGATCCACATCCGGTATCAAGTACCCAAGAAGTCGAATTAAGAGAAATATTTATTTCAATATAGAACATACCTTTCGCAGTTCGCAACTGCTCGAGGTATTCCTTGTAGTTCGTCCTCCAATGCCCAGCCTTGTGGCAGTGGTGGCAAACATCCTCAGACTTGTTTGACTTGGAAGCCTTTGCCTTTGGCTTCTTGGCGGACTTTTCCTCCTTCGCAGGAGCAGAAAGTTTCTTGCTCTTGCGTCTGGGCCCCTTCTTCGCAGAGGAATAAGAGCCCATGAGGAGGACGGGTTAGTCCTTCTTTATGGTCCCTTCAAACACTACGAGCATGTTAACCACCTCTTCAAGGGTGGCTTCCAGCTTGTTCATGTTGAAGTTGACCACAAAGGGGTCAAATGCAGCGGGTAGCGAGAGGAGAAGTACATCCACCGACAGCTCGTGTGGAAGTGCGATACAAGGCCCGACAGCTTTTCAACGAGCCCAATCATACGAACCCCATGCTCGCGGACCGAAGTCCCATAGCGCATGCGGCTCGTCATCAGCACCTTGACAGCCGTGAACCTCTCATGTCGAGAGTTCTCCCCGTACAGCTCTTTGAGATGATGAAGTATGTCAGCAGCATACTTCGTCTTCTCAAAACACTGTCAACGAGCCCAATCCATACGAACCCCATGCTCGCGGACCGAAGTCCCATAGCGCATGCGGCTCGTCATCAGCACCTTGACAGCCGTGAACCTCTCATGTCGAGAGTTCTCCCCGTACAGCTCTTTGAGATGATGAAGTATGTCAGCAGCATACTTCGTCTTCTCAAAACACTGTTGCATTTCATTGGACATCGATGCCATCACATAGCACCGAGCTTTAACCTCGTCGTCCCACCATTGTTTAAGCGTTACCAGCTCCTCAGGGCTGATATCGGCAGGGGCAAACTTCGGAGCACTCTTCTCTATCGCATAGAGAAGTTTCTCCGAAACCAATACAAGATTGAGGTTGCGGAGCCAGTCTTGGTAGTTCAGACCGGTGAACTGTTACTATCCAGTATAGCAGCGAACGGGTTTTTCATCGAAACCATTTTATAAGCAGTAATACTGAGAGGAAAACGGACATACATTACTAACTATATATAAAATAAACGCCAAGACATAAAACATGGTCATTAAGTTTTATGAATTACCCTCCCACTATTTTAACGATTTCACCACCCTCTAATGAAATCGAGAAAACAGTTTTCTTTAGTGGGTACACGGAGCCCAATCAAGCGATCATGGACCCGAATAATATCAGCCATCCATGACCCCCAAAAGGTAGTTTTCGATTGAAATCGGTGCAACCTCCATGTATTCACCTCACGTCCATTAAGGGCCCAATAATATGACGCCGTTTACTATCACGTGTCAAGATGACCAATCAATGTTGAGTCGTGAAGGACGGTCCCCTTAACGCCCCCAATAATTTGAGCCAACGTTAAAGGGAGTTCCAGCCGACTCACAACAGTTGTCAATGGCGTGGACAGCTTTCCGGCATACATGACCCCCTCAATAATATGAGCCGGGCCATGTATACGGGTAGCATCGACGTACACCCATTGTTGATGGAAGGTAGGGTTAATTTAAACAATTTTAAATACCCTTTCGTTTATCGAATAAACATTTTATCTTGATATAAGTTTTAAATCATATTTAAAACGAGAGATTTTATTTTGAAAAATTTTGGTCTCATGCATATTTAAATCTAATTTAAAACATGCAACATGCGGATTAAATTAATCTATATATCAACATATATAAACATTGGGATGATCGATCTGAGAGCTATGCGGTCCGTGGTTGCCAGCCACGGACCTGGGTCCAATCCTAGGGGTAATGCAATATGGAATGCAATCCTATTACAAAGCTTTCCGGTTTTACAGATTTTCGGTCTTCAATATCTTGATCGTCATTTTCCACCGTCTTCGGATGTCCTCCCACTAAATCTAGTAATTTACATTTAAATACCATGACATTCAAGGGATACATTTATCAAGGGGTGAGAACGGGCCACAAACAGGCCCACTTTAAATGATAATCAAATATTAATAATCCGAAATCATATAAAGCCTATTGCATACACCTAACAAATTGGGCACGGCTCTCGATCACCCCAATCATGCAATTAATCTAATTAACATGCATAAAATAAATAATCTAATTATTTATCGCAAAATAATATTTTAATCATAAAATCGGAAAAACGTGCCGGGAAAGAATCGTCCGCAGAGCGGCGGCGGTGGCGGCGGCGGCGGCGGCGTGAGGTAGATTGAAGAGAGGGGGCGGCGGCCAAGAGTGTTTAGGGTTAGGGTTTGCTTAAGTGTTGTGTTTATTATGAAGTCTAATCTATATTAAATAGATATTAGTGTTGGACTTGGACCGGCTCAACGGGCCCGGGTCCAACGGATGAACATTCAGTTCATCTCCATCACCGAGACTTCATCGTAACTCCGATCGCCGATCAGATCGGACCGATTGACTCAGTTTCCAAAACTGAATACTATGATCTGAAAAACTTTTTTTCAGAACCCCAGTGCAAAATGATCGTTTTGCCCCTCAACATCGGCAAATCACGATTTGACCTCTGTTGACCTTTTAGGAAGTCGCACTCCCAAAATCCTCTTTGTATGCTCAACACATTGAGCTTAGTATCCATGCGGGAATCTCGAATCCAGTACTTGTGTGACCCTCAATGGTTCAGGGATACAGCTAGCCGTGGGCCCACAACCATTGTGGCTCCGGAATCACAATTCCGGACCTGCCCAACGGATCATGGTAAAGCGTCTAGCAACATCGCCCCATGATCCCCTAGGTATCACTGATAGTGCCTGCAAGAACCAGTTGGTCGTGGTTAGCGTACAGTACGGTCCTTTCAATCCATATATCCCGATCAGATCAACGACCATTGGTAAATCGAGAGTCGCTATAGATCCTACATCTTGGAGATCGAATAGTGACATCGCGAGTGTAACTAGGTAAACACATTTACCTAAAACACTTCTAGTACTCTGGCCAGAGATTTATACACTATTATCCCCTCAGATAGCATAGGATATTCACGCATGTCTGCGAGCGGTGAATCCTCGACAACGATGCATCGACTCCTACATGCACCGGGGTCTCACCCAATCCCGACGCCTTATGACCCCAAGTGAGTCGGCAAACGGGTCAAAGTGAGACGCCTATCATGTAGAGTCTCAATGACGTTTCGAGTCGTGAGGACTAATCAGTACAACCAAGACCTCGGACTTATCCACTCGACAATGGTAACCACTTGGAAAGTCCGAAGGAGGGTAGTTCGATAGATCACCAGGTCACTCTCTATCTGCATGCTCAGAACATCACAATGTTCCCTACCAATGAAACATGGTACTTCGCATCGCAGATACTAGTCTCGAACTCGGGCGGCGTTATCCTCATTTTGACGGCCCGATCGACTAGGAACATGTTCAGAATACACAGTGACTATTAGATGTGTTTCATGATAGCCGTCATACCCACTTTAGTGTATTCTAGGTATTTACTCAACGCAATTGTAAATCATTATATACACAATGAAAGTAAAGAATGCCATATGGATAAATGCGAATATCATATATAAAGATTGTCATATACAAGAGTCTATAAACCCACATGCCACAAGTTGGCTAGTTGGGCATCTACTCTAACATATACAAGAGGAAACATGGGCCTGATGGTAAGGTAATGACCTACAAGGCACAGCTGGTCGCGAAAGGTTACACTCAAAGGCAAGGTGTTGACTATGATGAAACTTTCTCGCCAGTCGAAATGTTCAAGTCAATTAGAATCTTGTTAGCCATAGCCGCATGGTACGACTATGAGATATGGCAAATGGATGTGAAAACTGCGTTCCTTAATGGAAACATTAAGGAAGAGATCTATATGACGCAGCCTGAGGGTTTCACATCTGTTGGAAGTGAGCATAAGGTATCCAAGCTTCAGAGATCGATCTACGGTCTCAAACAAGCATCGCGAAGTTGGAACCTGATATTCGATGAAACAATTAAGGAATTCGGTTTATCAAAAATCCCGATGAGCCATGTGTGTATAAGAAGGTAGTTAAAAGCGCTGTGACATTCCTTGTACTTTATGTTGATGACATTCTACTCATTGGGAATGATGTAGGAATGCTGCAGTCAACTAAAGTCTGGTTGTCTAGTAGATTTTCGATGAAGGACATGGGTGAAGAGTCCTATATTCTTGGAATACAGATCTATCGTGATAGATCAAAACGGATGCTCGGACTCACCCAAGCTACCTACATCGATACCATACTTAAGAGGTTCTCTATGGAAGAGTCCAAGAGAGGACACCTACCTATGTGCCACGGGGTCACTCTAACTAAGTCTATGTGTCCGAAGACTGATGAGGAGATAGAGAGTATGACACGTGTGCCATATGCCTCGGCAATAGGTAGTATTATGTATGGCATGATCTCGACTAGACCGGATGTCGCATATGCTCTGAGTGTCACGAGCCGCTACCAGGCCAACCCCGGCCAATTGCATTGGAAGGCTGTGAAGGATATTCTTAAGTATTTACGAAGGACTAAGAATATGTTCATGGTCTATGGGGGTGGTGAACTGAAACTGGAAGGCTACACTGATTCTAGCTTCCAGTGTGACGTGTTTTTTCCGAAGTCAACCTCTGGATTTGTATTCATGCTCAATGGTGGTGCTGTCTCTTGGAAGAGTTCCAAGCAAGACACCATCGCAGATTCAACCACTGATGCTGAGTACATCGCAGCATCAGCTGCTGCTAAGGAGGCGGTTTGGATAAGGAATTTCGTCCAAGAGTTGGGCGTCATTCCTAATGGAGTTGGTCCAGTCCCGGTGTACTGCGACAACACGGGTGCTGTTGCGCAAGCAAAGGAGCCTAGGTAT
Organism: Dorcoceras hygrometricum; assembly: GCA_001598015.1. Taxonomy (NCBI): domain Eukaryota; kingdom Viridiplantae; phylum Streptophyta; class Magnoliopsida; order Lamiales; family Gesneriaceae; genus Dorcoceras; species Dorcoceras hygrometricum. The sequence goes on from KV012857.1 coordinate 692,715, forward strand.
CACCAAAGATCCAAACACATACTAAGGAAATACCACATAATCCGGGATATTGTGGCTATAGGTGACATAGCAGTTGAGAGAGTCACCTCTGCGGACAACGTTGCTGATCCACTTACGAAGCCCTTGCCAGGACCGTTGTTTGAGAAACATCGCGAAACAATGGGACTGCGTCTGATGAGTAGTTGGCTTTAGGGCAAGTGGGAGATTGTTAGAGTAGATGCCCAACTAGCCAACTTGTGGCGTGTGGGTTCATAGACTCTTGTATGAAAAGATCTTTATATATGATATTCGTATTTATTTATGGCATTATTTACTTTCATTGTGTTGTATGATGATTAAAAATTGCGTTGAGTAAAGATCTAGAATGCGCTATAGTGTATGTTAGATGTGATAGTGGGTATGACGGCTATCATGAAATACATCTAACAGTCACTGTGTATTCTGAACATGTTCCTAGTCGATTGGGCCGTCAAACTGAGGATAAGGCCGCCCGAGCTCGAGACTAGTATCTGCGATGCGAAGTACCATGTTTCATTGGTAGGGAACATTGTGATGTTCTGAGCATGCAGATAGATAGTGACCTGGTGATCTATCGAACTACCCTCGTTTGGACTTTCCAAGTGGTTACCATTTGTCGAGTGGATAAGTCCGAGGTCTTGGTTGTACTGATTAGTCCTCATGACTCGAAACGTCATTGAGACTCTACATGATAGGCGTCTCACTTTGACTCGTTTGCCGACTCACTTGGGGTTAGGCGGTGGGATTGGGTGAGATCCCGATGCATGTAGGAGTCGATGCATCGTTGTCGAGGATTCACCGCTCGCAGACATGCGTGGATATCCTATGCTTTCTGAGAGGATAATAGTGTATAAATCTCTGGCCAGAGTACTAGAAGTGTTTTAGGTAAATGGGTTTACCTAGTTACACTCGCGATATCACTATTCGATCTCCAAGATGTATGCATAGCTATCGGATCTTTAGCGACTCTCGATTTACCAATGGTCGTTGATCTGATCGGGATATATGGATTGAAAGTACCGTACTGTACGCTAACCACGACCAACTGGTTCTTGCAGGCACTATCAGTGATACCTAGGGATTCATGGGGCGATGTTGCTAGACGCTCTTACCATGATCCGATGGGCAAGTCCGGAATTGTGATTCCGGAGCCACAATGGTTGTGGGCCCACGACTAGTTGTATCCCTGAACCATTGAAGGTCACACAAGTACTGGATTCGAGATTCTCGCACGGATACTGAGCTCAATGTGTTGAGCATAGGAGGAGGATTTTAGGGAGTGCGACTTCCTGAAAGTCAACAGGGGTCAAATCGTGATTTCCCGCTGTTGAGGGGCAAAACGGTCATTTTGCATATTTAGGGTTAGATGATCTGAAAAATTGTTTTTCATATCATAATATTCAGTTTTGGAAACTGAGTCGATCGGTCCGATCGGATCGGCTATCGGAGTTACGATGAAGTCACAGCGATGGATATCATCATTTGGACCCGGGCCCGTTGGGCCGGTCCAAGTCCATTGCTAGTCTATTTAATTAGACTTAAGGGCTTTATTGTAACTAAGTAATTCAGATTACACACACCCTAACCCTACACTAAACTCTCGGCCGCCCCCTCTCTCCCAAAATCCGCCGCCGCCGCTAATTGATCGGAGTTGCTCCGATCAATTTTTCGAGGAGAATCCGTCCGTGCTGATCTCGTCAGGCCTTCTAGTACAGGCTGACGAAGGAGTCTCCCTTCCGGTCGTGGACCTGATTGACGAATCTACAGCCGCCTACCTTGAAGAGCCGGTCTTCTTGTAATTCCGGTTGGAGCCAGGCGCAAGTCGCCAGCAAGGTAACTGCCTAAACGCCCTATGAATGATTCATAGTTTGCAGTAGTTTTAATTGTATTGAATGTTTCCCGGCCTAATTTTATTCTTCCGCTGCCTCGCCGGGAGACGGAATCCGGATCTGCCACGGTTCCCCAACAATTTTGCTGCTCAAGATGATGATATTTGGTTCGTCATTATAGATAGTTAAATGAAGATTCTCAAAGACAATACCATTGCAGTGATTGAGGCACTCCTCAGATGATAGAGAAGCCCATATATGAGCAGTCAACAGATGATAAAAAGAAGGCCATCCTGGATAATGTGGCCAAAGATATTCTATACAAGATTGTGGACAAAAAAAATTGTTCAGCAAATCAAGATGTGCTCCCCAACCAAGGAGATCTAGAAAAAGCTGACTCAACTGTACGAGGTAAATTAGCAAACTAAAGAAAACAAGCTTGCAATAGCCCTGTAGAAGTTCGAGAGCATCAAGATGAAAGTAAGAGAGTATATGAGAAAGTTTGATGAGAGTTTTAACAACCTAGTTATTGAGCTGGCCGCTCTAGGCAAGGAGTACAACAACAGAAAGCTGACATGAAAGTGATGAAAGTAGGCGAATCTATGGCAAAAGTTTGTGAGAGGTTTAGCAGTGTAGTTATTGAGTTGACCGCTCTAGGCAAGAAGCACAACAAAGAGCTGACACTAAAAGTCATGAGAGCACTACTCGAAGAATGGGATGTGAAGACTATGGCCATGTGGGTGTCTAAAGATCTCAACAATCTCAAACTACATAATCTCTTTGTTGATATGAAACCCTACAAGTGTGAGCGGGGAGACCAGATCAGAAGCTGAACCATCGACATCCCTGCCCAAACAAAGCTCTAGCTGTCGTAACGAAGAACCCCACCAAATCCGCTGAGTAGATCAGCAACGACGACATATCCCTCTTTGTTAAAAAGTTTGGCCGGTTTATGAGAAAGACAAATTTAAAATTCAAAATTTAAATACTTTAGTTAAAACTAAATATTCTTCTACTGATCTTAATTACTTTAAATGTAGTAGGCCAGACCACTTTACAGCTGAATGCACAAAGCCCAAGAAGGATGACAAAAAAGTCGTCTGAGCACTCAAAGTCTAATAATGACAAGAGGTCATTCAAGAAAAAATGAGGCTAGAAAGTTCTAGTTACATAAGATAGCAAAAGCAAGTGGGCTGAAATAGAATTAGATGAGTTCAGCTCGAGCGACTCATCAAGTGATAGTGATTAGGAGAAGGTTCACTGTCGCATGGCTGACAACCTCGATGATGATGAGGTATTTGATATCTCCTAAACTGAATTTACACGTGAGACCGAATCACGTCACTTAAAGAGATGGTTATCGAGTAAAAAATACTTTCCCAAAAACTCGAGGAAGTCAAGCTGAAAACAAGTGTCTAATAGAAAATTTAGATAGATAGAGCTGTCGCAGCTTGATGAATAAGAAAATCTAATGAATTGAGTTGAGTAAGCTTGTAAATGAGTATGGAAAACTGATATTTGAGTCCCAGGTTATACTACTGAGAATCAATTTAAATGAGATTGTACAAACTTGGACCAAATCTTGTCTCGTTGAGAAAAATTCAAGGAGCCATGAAGTATGCGGGCGATCGGAATGGATTGGGCTTCATGAAAAGTACTGCAATTTTGCTGAGATTAGTACTCAACCAAGTGTAGAAACAAATTGAAAAAATGAATTTGTCAAGTCCAGCTTGGTATATGAGCCAACGAAGTGTGAAAAGATGAAGGAACAACATAAGGCTAACTCATGGATGGGCAAACTTTGTGGGATTGGATATAATATACCCAAGAGCTCACAGACAAGCTGGTTGAAGAAAACACTAAGCCAGACTGGGGAGAGTACCAGGTCAGGTTGGTCTGGACCAAACCAGCACAGACCTGACACTAAGAAGGGGTATGGGTACAGATTCAAAATATCAAGCCCTGAGAAACACAGTTGATCCAAATGCCAATAACAGACCAAAAAGTCAACACAACACTCACTTGTTAAACATCACACAAAGAACAATAGTTTCTCTGAAACTTTTCTAGACATACACAATGCAAAAAATCTTCGAGTCATTCAGGTGTGGATCCCGAAATGGCTAAGCTGACCAGGATCCAAATAGATAAGGGTACCAAAATATTTATTCTATGATGTAGGATAACCAGATCGAAATATTGAAGCAGCCCATATGGTATATGGATAGTGGTTGTTCAAAACACGTGACTAGAAACATCAAGCTACTATAAGAAATTGTCAAATGAAAGGGTCTAACAATCACTTTTTGTGACAAGTTCAAAGGTAAAACCATAGTAAAGGTAAGATTATCCATGGTAACTGTCAGGCCCGGTGCTGTAAAACATAGATTAATTACTCAATTAATCATAATTACACGGAAGCATAAAATATGGGCTAAGATTTTTCGTTTGGGCCCGAACTGAAAACATCTTCTAAAATAGGAACATAATCAAAATACGGATTTTAACTCAAAAATCCAAACAACAACAGCAGATACAGATCCCCCAAATACATTATTCACTCAAGGCATCTCCTGGTTCAATAGTTCAATACATAGTATATAACTGGGAATCAAAATGGGGATCTACCAGTCGACGCTCCACTTGGTCCAACTGGATTTCCAGAAGACCCTACAAAGGCCAACACAGACAAAAGCATCCCGAAAAGGGAAAATAAAACGAGATCAAACCTCAGTATGAAGAGCATCGACAAAGCAAAAATCATATCAGACATGCAATATTTCAAACGTGCAATGCATGAGGGCTATCAACAATCATCGGTAAGCAAGGCACAACGATTCAGATGTGCAATAAAATCTCAATAATAAATCAGAATCCAAATCACAGCGACTCAGCTGGCTATCATGACTCAGTGACGAAAATGGATTCTCAGCACAGCGACTCATCCGACAAATCGCGACTCAACGATTATCAGGTCTCAAAGAAACAGGCTCAATATGCTATGCGTGTATGCCAAGCAGAATCATGCTTACAACCATGCATATAATACACACACATAAGCAATTAAGAGCACAATAATCATCATTGTAAACCAACTAATCAAGCTGATTCACCTAGCACATAAATCATAGAAGCTCACACACGAATAGAAATATTCTCAAGCTGATATCAAAGCTACTAGTATAAGCTCACTTGTACCTCAACCTTACACGGGTACCACCTCAACAGATCACACGAGAGCAAAGCACCAACATCCCGTGCAAGTCTACTGCCCTACCAGCTCATGGCGAACTCAACAGAATGGCTCGAACCATCACGTAGCTACAAACTGCTCAGCCATACTTAAACAACTCAGGGACAATTTCAACAGAACAAAGCTGGGAGCTACCAAATCACCCAGCTCAAACCAACCCCTCAAACACGATAACCAGCTCAAATCGAAATGTAAAACACTAACCAACTCTTACCCAAGAGATCAAGCGGAACGGGAGAACTATCGGCGGGAAATCACGAAAATGTTCGAACTCTTCAACCACATCGCACCCACTCGACAAGTCGACCCAAGGCTCCAAAGTCATACCAAACGAAAGTCTTAGAGAGAGGAACTCAGTGCCACCAGCCTTTCTCCAAACGGTGGCGTAAACCAATGGCAATCGGAAGAAATCGAGTACAACGAATAGTAAGGGTTTGGGGAACAGTACGTATCGAATACTCCAAGGAAAGAAGATAAGGAATATCGGGTCTGAAATTGGCTAAGTGTTGTTCGACACTTATATTTATTCTCCCAGTCAACGCTATAGTAAAATTCAACCAGCTCAGATCTTAACACTACACCAGATTAGACTCCTCTACGCTATACAAGCTCGCGACCACCAAACGACGTCGCAGGAGTCCAGCTCAGGAGGAGCAGCTTAGAGTATCCAGTGTATAGCTTAGAACATACGCATAGATCAGCTCTTGGATCCAACAGATCATGCCACTTCGACAGATCACGCTACTCGACAGATCACGTTTGCGTATCAGCTCCCGTGCACCTATCAGCTCGCGCAACCAACAGATCACGCTAGTCAGATCCAAAAACCAGCGTCTAAGCTGATGTCACTGCACGGCCTCCAGCTCGGGACAAACAGAGCACCATATGTAGACCATCTCACATACATCCAGCTCTTGCCTAAGCTGGAAACCATAAACCATACCGGTCTACACCAAAATCACGAATCGGGCCGGTCCACCCAGTACCACCAGCTCGCACACCTCTAAGTTGTTTACTATACCGTCAATACTCCAACAACTCAGAGCTGTTCCATCCCAGATCAGCTCACGCTTGATCCGTTCTATGTCCAACCCGAAAATCATCAACAGCTCAGACCAATCTCCTAAGCTGAATACCCGACAGCTCACGAGATAACCAACTAAAACACCTATCTAATTGATCATAATTCCGATATGATTAATCATTAATTACCATCTAACAATTTCTAGTCCTCACAGTAACATGTTATCAAAGACATTTACTTGTTGAAAATCTATGTGATTAGCATAATTCGCTTGCGTGCCAATAATATTTTGTTAATTTTCAAAATCAAACATGCAAAGTTCAGAACTCTGTTGGTTTGAATTTTCTGTTAGGTCACATATCTAGAAACACCAATATAGTTAATTTGTCTTGTTTAATTGCTGATCCTTCAAAATGCTGGTTTTGTCACAAACACATGAATCGTCTGAATTCAAAATAATTTACAGTCTATGTAAGCATGATTTGGTCATGGGGGGTTGCCCAAAATGGATTTATCAAAAGATAAAATGTTTTCATCATATCATCTTGGTAAGCAGGTCATCTCAAAATTTAAAAACAAAGGATGTAAATCTTCCTCACAAAGCCTGGAGCTATTACATACGTTGGTCCAATACCCATGATGAGCTTAGGGGACTGAAGTACATGTTTGTCATAATTGATGATTAATCAGGGTTTAACTTGGTAATGTTTTTAAAATACAATATCAGACTGCTGACTAGTTTATTAAAATTTTAAAACATCTTGAAAACAAGAAATCATGTTATTTTAATCGAATTAGAAGTGATTGGGGTATTGAACTTACAAATAAAATATACCTCCTATCTTGAAAATCAATGAGTCAGGCATGAGTTCTATATCTCCTTGCAAAACGGACTATCCGAGAGAAGAAATCAAACTTTGAAAGAGGCTACAATAAAAATTCTTGCTGATTGTGGGATTTAACAAAACTTTGAGCTGAAGCAGTTAACACAACATGTTATACTCAGAACCGATCAATGACTAATCACAATTATGGAAAAATATCATATGAGATATGGAGTGATAAAACAACCTAATATTACATATTTCAGGGTATTTGAATGTTAATGTTTCATTTATAATGATGAAAATATCATTTTACTGCATTTGATGCTAAATCTGATATAGGGATATTTTTTATTATTCAACTATTAGATGTGCTTACGTGTTTTTAATAACAGAACATTGACAGTTGAAAAATCCATACGTGTTGTATTTGATGAATCTAGTTTTAGCTCAAAATCTGCTCCAAACATTAATGAATTGAGTATTAGACTAGATTCTACTAACCTTGATGATTTTAGTGATGATGAAGTACTGGTAAGAAGATCTGTTGATCATTAGAATGATATGGACATACCAATCAACCTAGCTGAACTTCTAGCTGAAGATCAAAATGAACATCTAGATGTCAATCAAGTAAGGTCGTTCATGACATTAAAGAAGCATATTAAACTGATCCAGCAGAAGCAGATCAAGCCGACCTAGAACAGACGATAGAGCAAGCTAACTCAATCCCCTGAACCTAGTTTCTGGTGGAATAAGAATCATTCACCTGAACTGATCATTGATAACTCTACTGCTCCGATTAGGATAAGAGGCCAGATAGGGATGTCAAATTCTGACCCGACCCGAAAACCCGACCCGAAAACCCGACCCGAACCCACCCGAAAAAATCAGGTTCGGGTTGAGACATTTCGGGTTGGTTCGGGTTCGGGTCAGATTTTTTTTAAAGATTTTATCCAACCCGATCCAAACCCACCCGATCCACCCAAATTGACACAAAATATAACTCAACCCAATAACCCGACCCGAACCCACCCAACAAAAATCAGGTTCGGGTTGGAATTTTTTTTTTGCTTTTTAATATATATATATATATAAATTTCAACTAAATTTGAGCATATATAACAAATACTTACAACTAAAAAAACCTTTTGAAGCCAAAGCCTTCACACGTGAACCCAAGACTTAGAAAACCCAAAACCTTTCTTTTTAACAAAAATAAAAAACTACGGCCTTCTTGGCCACCAACAAAATTCTAGGAAATATATTTTTCTTTCAGTCTCGCGGCATAGGAGACGAAGGAGTTCAAACATTTAACAAAAAATCGGCACAAGGGTATGATAGTCCCGAAAATAGGATCAATAGGTTCGAAACAACTGCAAGAGTTCAGAAGGGGGGGTTTGAATGAACTCTTGGATATTTTAAATTTTTTGAAACCTTTTAAAAGTTTTACAAGCACTGCTCAACTTAAGTCCGAGTTACCAAACTCAAGGTATCTCAGTTTTAAACAAATTTTTCGGCCAACAAAAGTTTGTGCGGAAAAAGGCCGATTAATTTGTGAACAGATAACACAAAGAATAAATAAGTGCGTAAAGTAAAAGTGAGAGTTCAGAGTTTGTTTCTGGAAGTTCGGATATAAATATCCTACGTCTCCCCTTCTTCCTTTTCAGGAAGGTTTTTCACTAGAAGATTTGATTTGTACAGGCCTTCTGCACACACCCGATCACCGAGCCTCGCTCAAGGTGAACTCCTAGCAATCCTCAACTATCCACGCAGACGCAGATGCTGGTTTACAATTCTTAGCAATATTTTCAAACGGCTTTTTGGGAAGCCCGTTTGTTACAAACTCAACTAAATATAACAATGAATACAAGTTCTGTGAGACTGTAAAATCCTCTGATTTCTTATACAATGAAATCGATTCAACAATTGTGAATCAGAGGATGACTCGAAGATATTTTTCTATGAAGATCAACGGTATAGTTCTTCGAGTGTTTGAGCTTTTTGTGAGAGTGACTTCAAAGTAATGAAAGCTCAGAAAGCAATTTGGCAGAGTTTCAGCAATACCAATGGCGAGAGTCCTTGTTCAATTCAAATCTTCTGCTATTTATACTCTTCGCTCAACGGTCGATTAATTTAGATAAGGCAACAAAATCCTTTTTGAAATTATGAACATCGTACGCCATCAATCCTGCTCCACTATATGGTAAATGCATATCGACAGAGGCAACAATATAATTTCCATATATGTGCAATCCCGTTGTAACGACCTCTGCCAATGTGTACTATTTACCAAAAAATAGTACAAATATTGTCTCCTTAATTCCAGACAATTTGTACGATTTGATCGAGACCCTTGATTCTCTCCAATTTTGAAAATATGGTCCCGTATGAATCAATTAACCATTTGTGCCTGAATTCTTTTCTGTTGGTAGAAATATTTTTCTTGAAGACGATTGAACAGTAACTATCTGTCGCGGTAAACATATCTGACCATTTGCAATTTCAGAAAGGCTGACGTCATCATATATGTTATACAACCACTGTACTGATAACCATAGAAAACACTGTAGGGATATCTGACGGTATCAATGAAGTCATGGTATCTGATAGTTCTACTATTCTCAAATCTGTTGACAGCATCCTTTGCTTGTTAACGAATTGTAATGTTCCTGTTACGATGTCTGTTGAACAAGAACTGTAGCGCTATCTATTGACAGCAACAATGAGTGATACTGTTACGATATCTGATGACAGCACCAATTTCTACACTGTTACAGAATCTGTCGAATATACTTGACAATAACTATGGCCCTTTCTGTTGGTAGCAACCATTCACTATTTCAATACCAAATGCTGTTGGCAGATATCATCACCGATACAATAGTCAATACTGTCGGCAGATAACATCATCCTTAGAACACCATCAACAGTAGATTTCTAACCCGATAACCCAAATAGTTGATTCGATAACCCGAATAACAAAATCGATAACTCCACTGTTCCAAAACCCGATTCTGAACAACCCGATATCATAACTGTTATTCGAACCGATCACTGTTATCAGCAACTTAATATCTTATGAAAGATTATTCGATTATCACCGTTAATTCCAAATCTTATTTTTGTTATCACCAAAACTCTAAATTTTATCCTAACAATTTCCCCCTTTTTGGTGATGACAAAACCTAGCAGCCGAGATAAATAACTAGGCAAAAATAAATTGCACACGAACTGCTGGAATTCAAAATTTCATTAATCAGAAGAGTTGTACATAAGATTTGTACAAAAATTCTATCCTAATATCTGCGTCTTTTGTACAATCCACTCCTACTCTTACTTCTCCTTTCCCTCTCTCTTTCTCTATACTCACGCATCATTCTCTCCAGAATTTGTCTATTCGCTGCGTCAATGTCTGTCTGTGTAATCTCTGCAGCCGAGATAAATAACTAGGCAAAAATAAATTGCACACGAACTGCTGGAATTCAAAATTTCATTAATCAGAAGAGTTGTACATAAGATTTGTACAAAAATTCTATCCTAATATCTGCGTCTTTTGTACAATCCACTCCTACTCTTACTTCTCCTTTCCCTCTCTCTTTCTCTATACTCACGCATCATTCTCTCCAGAATTTGTCTATTCGCTGCGTCAATGTCTGTCTGTGTAATCTCTGTTGTTCTCACAGCATCACCACTACCACCTGCATTGCCACTGTCTCTGATTTGAACGGCATGTGGTGGTTGAGGACCTCGGCTGCTCTCTCCTTCCCCCTTTTTGGCATTACCGCCCCTGTTAATATAATCAACAATTTGGCCCAACTGGTCGGTAAGGACAATTTAGTTGGCCTGAGCCTGACTCTGAAACTCCAAAAGTTGGTGAGAGATAGCCTCCTTGGTTGCCTCAACATCTTTCCTAACATCATCCATACGGGAAGACATAATATCCACCTTAGCATTCATCTCTTGCACCTCCTTCCTAACATCCGCTAATCCAGTAAAAACAGAGGCATTTTGAGCCAGAACATTTTTGCGAAATTCATTAAAGCGCAGTGTCTGGACATTATCAATATTTCGGCTCTCTTGGCATGCACCCTGAATCAAATTTTTGAAGGCTTCTTCTTGCTGCCGCAGGGAGTCACGAAAGCCTTGTTCAATTTTATGTAGCTTGGAGAGAATGCCACCTTGAGATGCATCAATGTGCTCGGAGAGAATAGTCTGAATATTAGCAAGAGAAGTAGAAAGATCTGTAGAAACAGGTGGAATAGACGTCTGATCATCTGTAGTAGCATCCAATGGAATATCATCACGAGTAAAGAGCATTGGAGAATCACTGGATGAAGCAGAAGTCACTTGGTGCTCAAATGTAGGAGGAGGAGATTCGGGACTCTGAAGATAGTAATATTTCTCCTCCTGTTCAGCACCAAAATGTTAGAGTAGATGCCCAACTAGCCAACTTGTGGCGTGTGGGTTTTATTGACTCTTGTGTATAACGATCTTTATTTATGAAATACGCATTTCTTTATGGAATTCTTTATTTTCATTATGTAATAATGTTAACAATTGTGTTGGATAAAGACCGAGAATGCACCATAGTGTATGTTAGATGTGATAGTGGATATGATGGCTATCATGAAATACATCTAATAGTCACTGTGTATTCTGAACTCGTTCCTAGTCCATTGAGCCGTCAAAATGATGATAAGGCCGCCCGAGCTTGAGACTAGCATCTGCGATGTGAAGTACCATGTTTCATTGGTAGGGAACATTGTGATGTTCTGAGCATGCAGATGGATAGTGACCTGGTGATCTATCGAACTACCCTCGTTCGGACTTTCCAAGTGGTTACCATTTGTCGAGTGGATAAGTCCGAGGTCTTGGTTGTACTGATTAGTCCTCACTACTCGAAACGTCATTGAGGCTCTACATGATAGCACCTCACTTTGACCCATTTACCGACTCACTTGGGGTCATTAGGTGGCGGGATTGGGTGAGGTCCCGATGCATGTAGGAGTCGATGCTTCGTTGTCGAGGATTCACCGCTCGCTTTCATGCGTGGATATCCTATGATATCTGAGGAGATAATAGTGTATAAATATCTGGCCAGAGTATTGGATGTGTTTTAGGTAAATGGGTTTACCTAGTAACACTCGCGATGTCACTATTTAATCTCCAAGATGTATGCATAGTTATCGGATCTCTAGCGACTCTCGATTTACCAATGGTCGTTGATCTGATCAGGATATATGTGTTGAAAGGACCGTAATGTACGCTAACCATGACCAACTGGTTCTTTCAGGCACTATCAGTGATACCTAGGGGATCATGGGGCGATTTTGCTAGGCGCTTTACCATGATCCGTTGGGCGTGGACCCACGGCTAGCTGTATCCCTGAACCATTGAGGGTCACACAAGTACTGGATTCACGATTCTCACACGGAAACTGAGCTCAATGTGTTGAGAATAGGAGGAGGATTTTAGGGAGTGCGACTTCCTAAAAGTCAACAGGGGTCAAATTGCGATCTCCCAAAGTTGAGGGGCTAAACTGTAATTTTGGACTAGGTGGTCTGAAAAATTGTTTTCGCATCATAATACTCAGTTTTGGAACTGTGTTGATCGATGATCTGATCGACGATCGTGATTATGATGAAACCACGGTGATTTAAATGAACCGAATGTTCATATGGACATGGGCTTGACCCAAGTCCATTGAGCCGGTTCAAGCCCATGTATGATTTAAATACTAGACTTGGTCTAGGGCTAGATCACAACATAAGTTACACTCTCATAACCCTAGACCTAGAGTGTGCGCCGCCCCCCTCTCCTCCCAACCTCACGGCGGCCGCGCCTCGCCGCCCGCCGCCGCTTGCCGTGATCGGACTTGTTCCGATCACCTTTTCGAGGAGATTCCGTCCGTGGAAAAAACTTCGTCAGCTATTCTAGTGCAGACTGACGAATGACTCGTGCTTCCGGTCGTGGACCTGATTAAGGAGGATCTACCGCCGCCTACCTTGAAGAGCCAGATTCCCTGTGAGTTTGGTTGGAGCCAGGCGCCTAGACGCCAGCAAGGTGACATTCGATAAAACATCCTACGTATGTTTTATGATTTGATTTATATGTATTGAACAATTTCCGGGGCAATTTTTAAACTTCCGCTGCGCCCCCGGGAAACGGGATCCGGATCCAACACTGCGCCAACGGTGGTAGGCCGCCGCCGTGCGGCCTCCGCCCGGCGATCCTCGTGGCGATGCGACGGCTGTTTTGTCTTCTAGATTTTGTTTCGGACCTGTCCCGGGCAGCCCATGAAGTTTTCGGGCGAATATTTGATATTGGGCCAATTTTGGTTGGACCAAAAATTGATTTTGAAATTTTTGAGATTTTGGGCCTAAAATTGTTTTAAGCCCAATTTGATGCAATTAAATTGACAATATGTGATTTTATTTATGAAATATGATTTTATAATTAAAATATGATTTTGTTGACAAAATGTAATTTTATTTATGAAATATGATTTTGTAATTGAAATATGATTTTGTTGACAAAATGTAATTTTATTTATGAAATATGATTTTGTAATTGAAATATGATTTTGTTGACAAAATGTAATTTTATTTATGAAATATGATTTTGTAATTGAAATATGATTTTGTTGACAAAATGTAATTTTATTTATGAAATATGATTTTGTAATTGAAATATGATTTTGTTGACAAAATGTTATTTTATTTATAAAATATGATTTTATAATTAAAATATGATTTTGTTGGAAATTATCAAATTTGATTTGATTATTTAATTTGTGTCAATTACTTGGATTGATTGCATGTTTGGGATGATCGAGAGCCGTGCCCAATATGTTAGGTGTATGCTCTAGGTTTTGCGATTTTGGTTGTAAATATTGTTGATATATCATTTATAAAGTGGGTCTGGTTTATGGCCCGTTCCCACCCCTTTAAAATGTATCCCAACATGTCATGGATATTTAATTGTAAATATTAGATTTAGTGGGAGGACACTCGAAGATGGTGGAGATGATGATGAAAGATATCGAAGGCCGAAGATCTGTAAAACCGGAAGCAAATGTAATAGGATTGCATTGCATACCGCATTTCACCTAGGACTGGACCCAGGTCCGTGATTGGCAACCACAGACCGCATAACTCTCGCGATCGATCATCCCAAAGTTTTATATATGTGATATATATGCTAGTTGAATCCGCATGTTAAATTATGATTTAATTATTGTTGAGACCAAATTTTTTAAAATTAAAATCCCTCGTTTTAAATACGATTTAAAACTGATATCAAGATTAAAAGTTTATTCGATAAACTAAGGAAATTTAAATTCGTTTAAATTCTCCTACATTCCATCAACAATGAGTGTACGTCGATGCTACCCGTATACATGGCCCGGCTCATATTATTGAGGGGGTTATGTATGCCGGAAAGCTGTACACGTCATTGACACTCGCTGTGAGTAGGTTGGAACTCCCTTTAACGTTGGCTCATATTATTGGGGACGTTAAGGGGACCGTCCTTCACGACTCAACATTGATGGGTCATCTTGACACGTGATAGTAATCGGCGTCATATTATTGGGCCCTTACTGGACGTGAGGTGAATACATGGAGGTTGCACCGGTTGCAATTGGACTCTACCTTTTGAGGGTCATGGTTGGCTGATATTATTCGGGACCATGATCGCATGATTGGGCTCTGTGTACCCACTAAGGAAACTTGCTTTCTCGATTTCATTAGAGGGTGGTGAAATCGTTAAAATAGTGGGAGGGTAATTCATAAAACTAAATGACCTTGTTTTGTGTCTTAGAGTTTTCATATATAGTTAGTAATGCATGTCTGTTTTTCTTTTCAGTATAAACTGCTTATAAAATGTCTTCGATCAAAAATCCACTTGCTGCTATACTGGATAGCAACAAGTTCACTGGTCTGAACTACCAAGACTAGCTTCGAAACCTCAATATTGTATTGGCTTCGGAGAAACTTCTCTACACGTTAGTGAAGAGCCCTCTGAAGGAAGCCCCTCCCGACGTCAGCCCTGAGGAGCTGACTACGCTTAACAAATGGTGGGATGACGAGCTTAAGACTCGATGCTATATGATGGCATCGATGTCAAACGAAATGCAGCGGCGCTTTGAGAAGACCGCGTATGCTGCTGACATACATCTTCATCTCAAAGAGCTGTATGGGGAGAACTCTCGACATGAGAGGTTCACCACTGTCAAGGAGCTTATGACGAGCCGCATGCGCGATGGGACTTCGGTCCGCAAGCATGGGGTTCGTATGATTGGGCTCATTGAAAAGTTGGTGGGCCTTGATATCACACTTCCACATGAGCTGTCTGTGGATTTGCTTCTCGTCTCACTCCCCGCTGCATTCGACCCCTTTGTGGTCAACTTTAACATGAACAAGCTGTAAGCCACCCTTGAAGAGGTGGTGAACATGCTTGTAGTGTTCGAGGGGACCATAAAGAAGGACAAGCCCGTCCTCCTTATGGGCTCTTCTTCCTCTGCGAAGAAGAGGCCCAAACGCAAGGGCAAGAAGAGTTCTGCCCCTGCGAAGGAGGAAAAGCCCACTAAGAAGCCCAAGGCAAAGGCTTCCAAGCCAAACAAGAGCGAGGATGTTTGCCACCACTGCCACAAGCCTGGGCATTGGAGGAGGAACTGCAAGGGGTACCTCGAGCAGTTGCGAACTGCAAAAGTTATGTTCTATATAGAAATAAATATGTCTCTTAATTCGACTTCTTGGGTACTTGATACCGGATGTGGATCTCATATCTGCAATGATTTGCAGGTGATGACAAGAAGCCGACGTCTTAGAGAGGGTGAGACCCACTTGAGGCTGGGCAATGGAGCAAGGGTTGCTGCAGTAGCTATAGGAGATGCTTATTTATTTCTGTCTTCAAATTTTAAGTTGTTATTGATAAACGTTTTATTTGTTCCCGAATTAATAAAGAACATTATTTCTGTTTCTATGCTTGATTGTGATTGATATTCTTGTCTTTTTGCTAATTCGATTTGCAATATATACAAGAATGAATGTTATTGGAACTGGGGAACGCGAAAACGATCTATACACCTTAAAATTAAAACAAGTTCCAACTCGCGATGTGGAAACACATACAACAACAATTAAAAGGAAAAACGATAGCTTAAACCAAGCACAACTTTGGCACGCTAGGCTAGGTCATATTTCCCTAAGTAGGATGAACAAGTTAGTTAGGAGTGACATGTTTGATTTGTCAGACATTAACTTCCTACCGACTTGTGAGTCTTATCTCAAGGGAAAGATGACTAAACAGCCCTTCAAGGGCAAGCCTGAACGTGCTCAAGGTCTATTGGATTTGATCCATACTGATGTGTGTGGCCCACTTAGCATTGGTAATAAGTACGGTCACACGTAATTCATCACCTTTACCGATGATTACTCTAGGTATTGTACTTGTAGTTAATGAAGCATAAGTCTGAATCCTTTGAAAGGTTCAAAGAATTCAAGGCTGAAGTAGAAAATCAGTTAGGGAAAAGTATTAAAGCACTCCGATCCGATCGAGGTTGTGAATACTTGAGTGCTGAATTTCAAGACTATATTAAAAAGAATGGGATTCTCTCACAGTGGACCCCTCCGGCCACACCACAGCTCAATGGTGTAGCGGAGCGTCGTAATCGAACCTTGATGGACATGGTTCGATCTATGATGAGCTTCACTGAACTTCCTTACTCGTTTTGGGGCTATGCGCTCGAAACGGCGGTAATGTTGTTGAACAATGTCCACACCAAGGCAGTGGATAAGACTCCATATGAGAATGGATGGGCAAGCCGCCCAAATAATCATACATGAGGATTTGGGGATGTCCTGCTTACGTGAAGCAGACAGTGGGAGATAAGCTGGATACTAGATCCATCTTATGTTACTTCGTTGGGTATCCAAATAATTCCATTGGATACTACTTCTACTATCCAAACGAAACAAAAGTGTTTGTTTCTAGAAATGCCACATTTATGAAAAGGGAATTTCTTCTCTATAGAAAAGGCAAGATAGTAGATCTCGAAGAGGTTTGAGAACCGTCTGAAGTACCAAGTGAGTCTCCCACACCTCCAGAGCTAGTACCAGAAATGGTCGCACCTAGGAGATCTGAAAGGATTCCTAGGGCTCCTGAAAGATATGGTTTTCTCCTTGAAGATGATCAAAATGATCAAGTTATTGGATGTGATCCAAGAACTTTCAAGGAGGCAATTTTCGATGCTGATTCTAATTTGTGGCTTGAAGCAATGCAGTCTGAGATTGACTCGATGCATGCGAACCAAGTTTGGACTCTTGTTAATCCTCCCGAAGGAATTGTTCCTATTGGGATATACAAGAGAAAACTTGGGCCTGATGGTAAGGTACTGACCTACAAGGTGCGACTGGTTGCAAAAGGTTACACTCAAAGGCAAGGTGTTGACTATGATGAAACCTTTTCACCAGTCGCAATGTTCAAGTCAATTAGAATCCTACTCTCCATAGCTGAGTGGTACGACTATGAGATATGGCAAATGGATGTGAAAAATGCGTCCATGTGTATATAAGAAGGTAGTTAAAAGCGCTGTGACATTCCTTGTACTTTATGTTGATGACATTCTACTCATTGGGAATGATGTAGGAATGCTGCAATCAACTAAAGTATGGTTGTCTAGTAGATTCTCGATGAAGGACATGGGTGAAGCATCCTATATTCTTGGAATACAGATCTATCAGGATAGATCGAAAAGGATGCTCGGACTCCAAGCTACCTACATCGATACCATACTTAAGTGGTTCTCTATGGAAGAGTCCAAGAGAGGACACCTACCTATGTGCCACGGGGTCACTCTATCTAAGTCTATGTGTTCGTAGACTGATGAGGAGATGGAGAGTATGACACGTGTGCCATATGCCTCGGCAATAGGTAGTATTATGTATGACATGATCTCAACTAGACCGGATGTCGCATATGCTCTGAGTGTCACGAGCCGCTACCAGACCAACCCCGGCCAAATGCATTGGAAGGCTGTGAAATATATTCTTAATTCATGGTCTATGGGGGTGGTAAACTGAATTTGAAGGCTACACTGATTCTAGCTTCCAATGTGATGTGGATGATTCGAAGTCAACCTCTGGATTTGTATTCATGCTCAATGGTGGTGCTGTCTCTTGGAAGAGTTCCAAGCAAGACACCATCGCGGATTCAACCACTGAGGCTGAGTACATCGTAGCATCAGCAGCTGGTAAGGAGGCGGTTTGGATAAGGAAATTCGTGCAAGAGTTGGGCGTAATCCCTGATGGAGTTGGTCCAGTCCCGGTGTATTGCGACAACACGGGTGCCGTTGCGCAAGCAAAGGAGCCTAGGTCTCACCAAAGATCCAAACATATACTAAGGAAATACCATATAATCCGGGATATTGTGGCTAGAGGTGACATAGCAGTTGATAGAGTCGCCTCTGCAGACAACATTGCTGATCCACTTACGAAGCCCTTTCCAGGACCGTTGTTTGAAAAACATCGCGAAACAATGGGACTGCGTCTGATGAGTAGTTGTCTATAGGGCAAGTGGGAGATTGTTAGAGTAGATTCCCAACTAGCCAACTTGTGGCGTGTGAGTTTTATTGACTCTTGTGTATAACGATCTTTATTTATGAAATACGCATTTCTTTATGGCATTCTTTATTTTCATTATGTAATAATGTTAACAATTGTGTTGGATAAAGACCGAGAATGCACCATAGTGTATGTTAGATGTGATAGTGGATATGATGGCTATCATGAAATACATCTAATAGTCACTGTATTCTGAACTCGTTCCTAGTCGATTGGACCGTCAAAATGAGGATAAGGCCGCCCGACCTTGAGACTAGCATCTGCGATGTGAAGTACCATGTTTCATTGGTAGGGAACATTGTGATGTTCGAGCATGCAGATGGATAGTGACCTGGTGATATATCGAACTACCCTTGTTCGGACTTTCCAAGTGGCTACCATTTGTCGAGTGGATAAGTCCGAGGTCTTGGTTGTACTGATTAGTCCTCACTAATCGAAACTTCATTGAGACTCTACATGATAGGCACCTCACTTTGACCCGTTTACCGACACACTTGGGGTCATTAGGTGGCGGGATTGGGTGAGGTCCCGATGCATGTAGGAGTCGATGCTTCGTTGTCGAGGATTCACCGCTCTCTTTCATGCGTGGATATCATATGCTATCTGAGGAGATAATAGTGTATAAATATCTGGCCAGAGTACTGGATGTGTTTTAGGTAAATGGGTTTACCTAGTAACACTCGCGTTGTTACTATTTAATCTCCAAGATGTATGCATAGTTATCGGATCTCTAGCGACTCTCGATTTACCAATGGTCGTTGATCTGATCGGGATATATGTGTTGAAAGGACCGTACTGTACGCTAACCACGACCAACTGGTTCTTGCAGGCACTATCAGTGATACCTAGGGGATCATGGGGCGTTGTTGCTAGGCGCTTTACCATGATCCGTTGGGCAAGTCCGAAATTGCGATTTCGGAGCCACAATGGTTGTGGGCCCACGGCTAGCTGTATCCCTGAACCATTGAGTGTCACACAAGTACTGGATTCACGATTCTCGCATGGAAACTGAGCTCAATGTGTTGAGCATAGGAGAGGATTTTAGGGAGTGCGACTTCCTAAAAGTCAACAGGGGTCAAATTGCGATTTCCCAAAGTTGAGGGGCTAAACTGTAATTTTGGACTAGGTGGTCTGAAAAATTGTTTGCGTATCATAATACTTAGTTTTGGAACTGTGTTGATCGGTCCGATCTGATCGACGATCGGGATTATGATGAAACCACGGTGATTTAAATGAACCGAATGTTCATATGGACATGGGCTTGACCCAAGTCCATTGTGCCGGTTCAAGCCCATGTATGATTTAAATACTAGACTTGGTCTAGGGCTAGATCACAACATAACTTACACTCTCATAACCCTAGACCTAGAGTGTGCGTCGCCCCCCTCTCCTCCCAAGTGGACCTGATTAGGAGGATCTACCGCCGCCTACATTTGAAGAGCCAGATTCCCTGTGAATTTGGTTGGAGCCAGGCGCCTAGACGCCAGCAAGGTGACACTCTATAAAAAATCCTATGTATGATTTATAGATTATATTTGATGTATTGAACGTTTTTCGGGGCAATTTTTAAACTTCCGCTGGGCCCCCGGGAAACGGGATCTGGATCCGCCATTGTCGCCAACAGGCGCAAACACCAAAACATGTTGTATCTCACAATCTCCGTACAGACTCTTGCCCAGCCCCAAGTCTTGATCAAAGATGGGGCGGCTCCCCAATATTGTACAGGCTCAATGAAGAAAACATGCGGCACAAAATTTTCTTCGATCACAACTTCTGGCTGCTTCTTCTTATTCACAAACAAGGACAGCCTGCAGCTGCTCCTCCAGTAGTCATTTCCCTGTAAGGGCTTCCAAACACCATCCATGAGAACCATTGGCCTTACCCAACATGTGGACTTGGCCAAGGAGTAAAACTGAGCAAGAACAGCACTACTACCAACATCAGAACCAACAACCTAAAGAGAAGAACTTGGTTGTACCATGACAATGCCTTGTTCTTGCTGCTGTGCAATAAGATCTTCAAGGGATGTCGAATGTGCATCAGACAGAAGATCAATTATCTGCGATGCCATTGCTGTCCACGGCTGGCCAAGAGTGTAATATTTTCGATGAGATTCCAAGAATTTTCTGAACAGCATTTCTCTATACTTCGCCAATATGTACATCTTTCTTTTAACTGCTGTCTCCAAAGAATCTGTCTACCAATCCAACATCAATTTCTCTTTCAAATCTCACAGAGCATCAAGATCAGTCAATTTATTCAAACTGAAAGAATGAAAGAAATCAACTACATCTAGCATCACCTGGTCCCGGAGCCTTACTAGAAACTCCACATCCCCACAAATTAACTCAACCATCTCTCGAGCAGGATTCCCTTTAACTGGCTCATCTTTCTCCAATATTTCTTTCCCTTTATCGTGTGTATATATGCGGGGAAGACTTGCATAATACAAATCACGTTCTTGAACCTCATTGATATTGATGGATTCACCAAGTCGTCTTTGTAATTTCTGCGGCAGTGACCGATGGCAGTATCATGTCATCAGAAATTTGTAACAATAGATCATCTATTGACATGAGCTCCTCAGCACGTTGTTTGCTACCGATAGCTTTTGTAACAGTACCGACCTCATCAACTATGTCTAATATCTGTTCAACAGTAACCCGTTCCTCTGTTCTGAGTTCTTTACCAAACTCACTAGTAGTTCCAACCACGGGCTCATTCTCCTGAGAGGCAAAGTCTTTGAAGGACTCTTCTAACCACTAAGCAAAATCATCACCAATATCGGTCTCATCAATACGCTGTTCTTCCTTCTCTGTTTCATCTGTTTCCAACTTTTAAGTTTCCACAATAACCTGCTCAATAATTACATCAATTTCATCAGAAGGAGCCACAACAGTTTCTCTATCAGTAACCTCAGCAGACTCCTTAACTGATTCCTGCTCATCCAACGTCTCATCATCAGAGCCCGTTGACAAAATCAATTTCCTCTTCGGGTATCTGCATTTGGGCGCAGGAGATACTACAGCTGCCGCAGCAGGTGTTGGTTCAACAATCTGGAGTGGCACTACTTCCTGTGCCACACTTACGATAGTCAGACTGGTTTTGGCGGGAGATGCTTTTCACTTCACAGTGCGCCTCTTCTTTGGAATAATTGGCGCCTCACCCTCAGTGGCTGGTCGCTTCTTTGATCCATCAATTTTAGCAATCACCTCAACAGGTGTATCATCCTTAGATACAGACTTCTTCTTTGATTTTTATTTTCGCTTCACAATCGCCTCACTAGCCATCCCCTGCTCCTCAGTCTGTCCACGAGCATCAATAGTTTGATTCGTCGCAATGTAAGTGTTAACTGTCTTCATAGACAGAATCTTTGAAGCTTGAAAAGAAACGCCTTCTCCCATTGTGATGGCAGGGATGCTCTTTAGTAAGACACCAATTTGCGCAGCATAGCCTTTGGCTTTCTTCTGCGTCCGATCCACCATTTCTTTCAACACATTGAACACAATCTTACTCCAGTTAATTTTTAGCCCAAACTGAATTGCGGTCATCATTTGAAAACGTTCAGTGGTAACAGCATCGAAGGAACCCGCCTTAACAGTAACGGCTTTGGCCAGAATATCATTCAGCAAACGATATTCATACTTCAGGAATCTCTTCTTGCCATGAATTTCAACTTGCTCACTAGATTTTGAAAAGATGCTCCTTGCCTTATAAACCAAATGCTTCGGCACATCAGAAAAAGTTACCAGCCCTTCCGTTGCCAATGCAAAAATCTCTGCAAACCTAGCCTGAGAGAATGATAAAAAAATTCCCTGAAACTGCCCCTGTGACATCCTCATCCTATAACAAAGCTGTATCAAAGAACTGCTCTAACTCCTTCTCATATAATACCGATTCGCAACCCAGAAAACCGCGTAGACCACTGGCCTCCAGTGCTTTGAAAATATTTAGCATTCCTTCGTTATCTGGGATCATCAATACTGATTCAAAGTTGACCTGATAGGAGTTGGTGATGAATACGGATGCCATTACAGTAGATTGAAATGATAAAGAGTTCCTGCAAACAAATTTTCTGCAAAAGAGAATACAAGAACACGAACGCAAGAGAATGCAAAGAGTACGATTGCACAGTAAGTGTTAGCTCGTATTGGAAATGCTGTAAATAAAGATGGTGAATATGAAACGTTAAGAGAGAGAAATAATGTTGGTGTGACGATGCGCATGAAGGAAAACACGTGTCAATCATCCGACGGTGCGTACTATTTTTAGAAAAGATTTTGAAAATATTTTACCCGTACAGAAAATGTTAAAAAAAAAATAAACGACGCACCAAAATCTTAAAACATCACACCTAAGCAAATCTTTTTTTTAATGTATCGCGGAAATGGAATGGAATCTGTTAACAGATAAGCATCAATTGTGTACAGGAGATATCTGTTGACAGATTTCTCCTGTTCAATTGACGTCACGCTTAAAAACACAGAAACCATGTTCCCCCTACGACAGATAATCCTCTATCAGTAACGCTTACGTAAGCAACGCTGTTCCCTTTGAACACGAGACTAGGGGCTGACATAAGCGGTACTGTTTCCTCGATAGATAGTCTTCCAATGGTAGCGCTTACGTAAGCAGAGTTGTTCCCCCTGAACAAGTGACCCACAGCTTACGTAAGCAAAGCTGTTCAACCTGCAAAAATTGTTAGTGCACAGACAATTTTATGGCAATTCTAAGAGACCTAAAATGTTCCTAAAGTAGGAAAACTTAGCGTCTGGCAGAGTCTTGGTGAAGATGTCAGCAACTTGCTGCTCAGTCGACACGTACTCCAACCTGACGTCCTTTTTCATCACGTGGTCCCTTATGAAGTGATGCCTAATGTCTATGTGCTTTGTTCTTGAATGCAGCACGAGATTCTGAGTGATCGCTATCGCACTTGTGTTGTCACAGAGAATGGGCACTTCAGAAGCATCAATGCCATAGTCTTTCAACTGATGTTGTATCCAGAGAATTTGAGCACAACAGCTGCCAGCAGCTAGGTACTCAGCTTCAGCAGTTGACGTGGCAATGGATGTTTGCTTCTTACTAAACCAGGAAATCAACCGATCTCCCAAGAATTGACAAGTCCCACATGTGCTCCTACGATCAATCCTGCATCCTGCGTAATCTGCATAACTATAACCAATTAGTTGAAAATCTGAGTCTTTGGGATACCAAAGCGAATTGACAAGTCCCACATGTGCTCCTACGATCAATCCTGCATCCTGCGTAATCTGCATAACTATAACCAATTAGTTGAAAATCTGAGTCTTTGGGATACCAAAGCCCCACATTGGAAGTACCCTTTAAATATTTGAGTATTCTCTTAATAGCAATATAATGTGATTGCTTTGGCTCTGCTTGGAATCTAGCACACATACAGACAGCAAACATGATATATGGTCTGCTAGCAGTTAAGTAAAGCAAAGAGCCTATAATGCCTCGATACAAAGATACCTCTATGGCAGTTCCAGCTTCATCTTTGTCCATCTTGATTGAAGAGCTCATAGGGGTTGCTGCTGCTGAGCAGTTGTCCATGCCAAACTTTTTCAGCAATTCTTTCGTGTATTTCGCCTGGTTAATGAAAATGCCATTCTCCAGCTGGTGAACTTGTAAGCCCAGAAAGAATGTTAGCTCCCCCATCATGCTCATCTCGAATTTGTCCGGCATAAGCTTAGAGAATTTCTTGCACAGTTTGGGGTTAGTTGACCCAAAGATTATGTCATCAACGTAAATTTGAACTAATAAGACATGGTCATTTTTAAAAAAATTTCACAGTGTCTTATCTACTGTGCCTGTTGTGTATTCATGCTCTATGAGGAATTTAGACAAAGTATCATACCAAGCTCTGGGTGCTTGCTTCAACCCATATAGAGCTTTATCCAGCTTATAAACATAATCTGGATGTGCATGATTAACGAAGCCAGGAGGTTGTGCAACATACACTTCCTCTGTTAAGACGCCATTGAGAAAGGCACTCTTAACATCCATTTGAAAGACTTTGAAGTCTTTAAATGCAGCATAGGCTAAGAACATGCGGATGGCTTCTAGTCTAGCTACTGGTGCAAAAGTTTCATCAAAATCTATCCCTTCCATCTGTCTAAATCCTTGTGCAACCCAGTCTAGCCTTATTTCTTGTTACTACGCCATCTTCGTTCAGTTTGTTCCTAATGACCCAACGAGTTCCTATCACTGAATGATTAGTTGGTCTAGGTACAAGTGTCCAAACATTATTACGCTTAAACTGGTTAAGTTCTTCCTGCATAGCATCTATCCAAATTGGGTCAGCTAAGGCTTCATCAATTACCTTAGGTTCTATATGTGATAAAAATGCAGCATCAAAATGATCATGAGATAGCTGGTCTCATGTGCGAACAGGAGATTCAAAATTACCTATGACTTGCTCGGGTGGATGATTTTTATTCCACCGAAGATCAAGTCCAATGGGATTTGCTCCTTGTTACCCCTGTGTTGGTGACTGGATAGAAATGT
>KV012859.1:26589-42200 GCA_001598015.1 Dorcoceras hygrometricum
GACCATGAACATATTCTTAGTCCTTCGTAAGTACTTAAGAATATCCTTCACAGCCTTCCAATGCAATTGGCCGGGGTTGGCCTGGTAGCGACTCGTGACACTCAGAGCATATGCGACATCCGGTCTAGTTGAGATCATGCCATACATAATACTACCTATCGTCGAGGCATATGGCACACGTGCCATACTCTCTATCTCCTCATCAGTCTTCGGACACATAGACTTAGATAGAGTGACCCCGTGGCACATAGGTAGGTGTCCTCTCTTGGACTCTTCCATATAGAACCGCTTAAGTATGGTATCGATGTTGGTAGCTTGGGTGAGTCCGAGCATCCTTTTCGATCTATCCTGATAGATCTGTATTCCAAGAATATAGGATGCTTCACCCATGTCCTCATCGAAAATCTACTAGACAACCATACTTTAGTTGACTGCAGCATTCCTACATCATTCCCAATGAGCAGAATGTCATCAACGTAAAGTACGAGAAATGTCACAGCGCTTTTAACTACCTTCTTATATACACATGGCTCCTCGGGATTCTTGATGAAACCAAATTCCTTAATTGTTTCATCGAATCTCAGGTTCCAACTCCTCGATGCTTGTTTGAGACCGTAGATCGATCTCTGAAGTTTGCACACCTTATGCTCACTTCCTACAGATGTCAAACCCTCAGGCTGCGTCATATATATCTCTTCCTTAATGTTTCCATTAAGGAACGCAGTTTTCACATCCATTTGCCATATCTCATATTCGTACCATGCGGCTATGGCTAGTAAGATTCTAATTGACTTGAAAATTGCGACTGGTGAAAAGGTTTCATCATAGTCAACACCTTGCCTTTGAGTGTAATCTTTCGCTACCAGTCATGCCTTGTAGGTCAATACCTTACCATCAAACCCAAGTTTTCTCTTGTATATCCATTTGCACCCAATAGGAACAATTCCTTCGGGAGGATTAACAAGAGTCCAAACTTGGTTTGCTTGCATTGAGTCAATCTCAGACTGCATTGCTTCAAGCCACAAATTAGAATCAGCATCGGAAATTGCCTCCTTTAAAGTTCTTGGATCACATCCAACAACTTGATCACCCTGATCATCTTTAAGAAGAAAACCATATCTTTCAGGAGCCCTAGGAACCCTTTCGGATCTCCTAGGTGCGACCATTTATGGTACTGGCTCTAGAGGTGCGGGAGATTCACTTGGTACTTCAGTTGGTTCTCGAACCTCTTCGAGTTCTACTATTTTGCCCTTTCTATCAAGTAGAAATTCCCTTTCCATAAAGGTGGCATTTCTAGAAACAAACACTTTTGTTTCACTTGGATAGTAGAAGTAGTATCCAATGGAATTCTTTGGATACCCAATGAAGTAGCATAAGATGGATCTAGTATCCAGCTTATCTCCCACTGCCTGCTTCACGTAAGCAGGACATCCCCAAATCCTCATGTATGAGTACTTGGGTGGTTTGCCCATCCATATCTCATATGGAGTCTTATCCACTGCTTTGGTGTGGACATTGTTCAACAATATTACCGCCATTTCGAGCGCATAGCCCCAAAACGAGGTAGGAAGCTCAGTGAAGCTCATCATAGATCAAACCATGTCCATCAAGGTTTGATTACGACGCTCCGCTACACCATTGAGCTGTGGTGTGGCTGGAGGGGTCCACTGTGCGAGAATCCCATTCTCTTTCAGATAGACTTGAAACTCAGCACTCAAGTATTCACCACCTCGATCAGATCAAAGTGCTTTAATACTTTTCCCCAACTGATTTTCTACTTCATATTTGAATTCTTTGAACCTTTCAAAGGATTCAGACTTGTGCTTCATTAAATACAAGTACCCATACCTAGAGTAATCATCGGTAAAGGTGATGAAGTATGTGTGACCGTGCTTAGTACCAATTCTAAGTGGGCCACACACGTCAGTATGGATCAAATCCAATAGGCCTTGAGCACGTTCAGGCTTGCCCTTGAAGGGTTGTTTAGTCATCTTTCCCTTGAGACAAGACTCACAAGTCGGTAGGAAGTTAATGTCTGACAAATCAAACATGTCACTTATAACTAACTTGTTCATCCTTCTTAGAGAAATGTGACCTAGTCTAACGTGCCAAAGTTGTGCTGGGTTTAAGATATTGTATTTCCTTTTTCATTCTTGTATATATTGCAAATCGAATTAGAAAAAACACAAGAATATCCATCACTATCAAGTATAGAAACAGAAATAATGTTCTTTATCAATTCGGGAACAAATAAAACATCTTTCAATAACAACTTAAAATTTGACGACAGAAATAAATAAACATCTCCTATAGCTACTGCAGCAACTCTTGCTCCATTGCCCAGCCTCAAGTGGGTCTCAACCTCTCTAAGACGTCGGCTTCTTGTCATCACCTACAAATCATTGCAGATATGAGATCTACATCCGATATCAAGTACCCAAGAAGTCGAATTAAGAGACATATTTATTTCGATATAGAACATACCTTTTGCAGTTCGCAACTGCTCGAGGTACTCCTTGCAGTTCCTCCTCCAATGCCCAGGCTTGTGGCAGTGGTGGCAAACATCCTCGATCTTGTTTGGCTTGGAAGTCTTTGCCTTCGGCTTCTTAGTGGGCTTTTCCTCCTTCGCAGGGGCAGAACGCTTCTTACCCTGGCGTCTGGGCCCCTTCTTCACAGAGGAAGAAGAGCCCATAAGGAGGACGGGCTTGTCCTTCTTTATGGTTCCCTCAAATACGACCAGCATGTTAACCACCTCTTCAAGGGTGGCTGCCAGCTTGTTCATGTTGAATTTGACCACAAAGGGGTCGAATGCAGCGGGTAGTGAGAGGAGAAGCACATCCACAGACAGCTCGTGTGGAAGTGTGATATCAAGGCCCGCCAGCTTTTGAACGAGCCCAATCATACGAACCCCATGCTCGCGGACCGAAGTCCCATAGCGCATGCGGCTCGTCATAAGCTCCTTGACAGCGGTTAACCTCTCATGTCGAGAGTTCTCCCCATACAGTTCCTTGAGATGAAAGAGTATGTCAGCAGCATACTTCATCTTCTCAAAGCGTCGTTGCATTTTGTTGGACATCGATGCCATCACATAGCATCGAGTCTTAAGCTCGTCGTCCCACCATTGTTTAAGCGTAACCAGCTCCTCAGGGCTGATATCGGCAGGGGCTTCCTTCGGAGGGCTCTTCTCTATCGTATAGAGAAGTTTCTCCGAAGCCAACACAATGTTGAGGTTCGAAGCCAGTCTTGGTCGTTCAGACCGGTGAACTTGTTGCTATCCAGTATAGCAGCGAGTTGGTTTTTGATCGAAGACATTATAAAGCAGTTTATACTGAAAAGAAAACAGACATGCGTTACTAACTATATATGAAAAACGCTAAGACATAAAACAAGGTCATTTAGTTTTATGAATTACCCTCCCACTATTTTAACGATTTCACCACCCTCTAATGAAATCGGGAAAGCAAGTTTCCTTAGTGGGTACACGGAGCCCAATCATGCGATCATGGTCCCGAATAATATCAGCCAACCATGACCCCCAAAAGGTAGATTCCAATTGCAACCGGTGCAACCTCCATGTATTCACCTCACGTCCAGTAAGGGCCCAATAATATGACACCGTTTACTATAACGAGTCAAGATGACCCATCAATGTTGAGTCGTGAAGGACGGTCCCCTTAACGTCCCCAATAATATGAGCCAACGTTAAAGGGAGTTCCAACCGACTCACAACAATTTGTCAATGGCGTGGACAGCTTTCCGGCATACATAACCCCCTCAATAATATGAGTCAGACCATGTATGCGGGTAGCATCGGCGTACACCCATTATTGATGGAAGGTAGGGATAATTCTTGTTTGTTTGTTTTAGCAGCGACTGACTTCCTAGTCGGAAGGCAGGAGCGAATCCCCCGGAGGGTAAGCAGATTTGTCTACTGGGGCTAACCCCCGGAGGGAAGCAGTAGAGACCCAGGTCCGTGATTGGCAACCACGGACCGCATAGCTCTCGCGATCGATCATCCCAAAGTTAGTTATATATTTGATATATATGTTGAATCCGCATGTTTTAAATTGTGATTTAAAATTGCATGAGACCAAATTTTAAAAAATATTATCCCTCGTTTTAAATATGATTTAAAACTGATATCAAGATTAAAAGTTTATTCGATAAACTAAATGGAATTTAAATCTTAGGGGTGGGAACGGGCCACAAACAGACCCACTTTATGATATCAACAATATATTACAATCGAAATCGCAAAACCGAAAGCATACACCTAACACGTTGGGCACGGCTCTCGATCATCACAAACATGCAATCAATCTAATTAACTTGCATAAATTTAAATAATCAAATTATTTACCCACAAAATCATATTTTAATTATAAAATCGCATTTTGTCGATAAAATCATATTTTAATCAACAAAATCATATTTTCATTATAAAATCATATTTCATAATCAAAATCATATTTTGCAATTTTAATTGCATCATATTGGGCTTAAAACAATTTTAGGCCCAAAATCTCAAAATTTCAAAATCGACCAAAATTGGCCCAATATCGAATATTGGCCCCAAAAACTTCATGGGCTGCCCGGGACAGGTCCGAACAATACCTAGAAGAAATAAGCCGTCGCAACGCTGTCGGAGACGTCGGACGGCGGCCGCACGGCCACGGCCGCGGCCAACATAGCGTGCGGCGCATGGCCGCACGCCGTCGCGCCAAGCGCGGCGCTTCCTCGCAGCACCGTGCGCCAACCGTGGCACACATCAGGCCGACCACCGCGCAACATCCTGCGCGTGGCCGCTGGCCACGGCCGGCCAGCATGCAGCAATCGCGTGGCCAGCGCGCGACCAGAAGCTGGCCATCGCGCGGCCAGCGCGCGATGGTGTCGCGCGCGCCATAGCGCGCGCGACGAGTGGTCGCCGCCGCCCATGGAGGCGGCCGGCAGCATGCTCCAAAATTTTTTTTTTGTTTTGATTTCAAAATCGAGATTTATGCAATTATTGCACAATTATGTTTTGAAGGATCCGAGCCTGGGCTCTGATACCACTGTTGGCATACAATGGCGGATCCGGATCCCGTTTCCCGGGGGCGCAGCGGAAATCAAAAATTGCCCCGAGAAACGTTCAATACATTCAAATACAATTCTATAAACATTCATAGGTTTTCATAGAATCGTTACCTTGCTGGCGTCTAGCGCCTGGCTCCGACCAGTTTCACGAGGAAACCGGCACTTCAAACGGTAGGCGGCGGTAGATCGTCAATCAGGTCCACGACCAGAATCAAGATTCCTCCTTCAATCTGCACTAGAAGATTTGAAGGATTCTGGCACGGACGGAAATTCCTCGTCGCGGTGATCGAAACAAGTCCGATCACACGACGAACGGACGGCGACGGCGCGGCGGAGGCGCGGCGGTGGGAGGCGGCCGTGCGTGAGGTTTGAGAGGAGGGGCGGCCGAACTCTTGGTCTAGGGTTAGGTTATGAGTTAGTGATTAAAGCCCTAATCAAACATTAGAATATAACAAGTATACATGGGCTTGAACCGGCCCATTGGACTTGGGTCAGGCCCAAGTCCATATGAACATTCGGTTCATTTAAATCATTGCGGTTTCATCATAACTCCGATCGAAGATCAGATCGGACCGATCGACTCAGTTTCCAAAACTGAATATTATGATGCGAAAAACAATTTTTCAGATTACCTAGTCCAAAATGACAGTTTTGCCCATCAACAGCGGGAAATCGCGATTTGACCCCTGTTGACTTTTAAGAAGTCGCACTCCCTAAAATCTCCTTCCTATGCTCAACAAATTGAGCTCAGTTTCCATGCGGGAATCATGAATCCAGTACTTGTGTGACCCTCAATGGTTCAGGGATACAGCTAGCCGTGGGCCCACAACCATTGCGGCTCCGAAATCACAATTTCGGACTTGCCCATCGGATCATGGTAAAGCGCCTAGCAACATCGCCCCATGATCCCCTAGGTATCACTGATAGTGCCTGCAAGAACCAGTTGGTCGTGGTTAGCGTACAGTACGGTCCTTTCAACACATATATCCCGATCAGATCAACAACCATTGGTAAATCGAGAGTCGCTAGAGATCCGATAGCTATGCATACATCTTGGAGGTCGAATAGTGACATCGCGAGTGTAACTAGGTAAACCCATTTACCTAAAACACATACAGTACTCTGGCCAGAGATTTATACACTATTATCCCCTCAGATAGCATAGGATATCCACGCATGAAAGCGAGCGGTGAATCCTCGACAGCGAAGCATCGACTCCTACATGCATCGGGACCTCACCCAATCCCGCCGCCTAATGACCCCAAGTGAGTCGGCAAACGGGTAAAAGTGAGACGCCTATCATGTAGAGTCTCAATGACGTTTCGAGTAGTGAGGACTAATCAGTACAACCAAGACCTCGGACTTATCCACTCGACAAATGATAACCACTTGGAAAGTCCGAACGAGGGTAGTTCGATAGATCACCAGGTCACTATCCATCTGCATGCTCA
Source organism: Dorcoceras hygrometricum (assembly GCA_001598015.1). Classification (NCBI taxonomy): domain Eukaryota; kingdom Viridiplantae; phylum Streptophyta; class Magnoliopsida; order Lamiales; family Gesneriaceae; genus Dorcoceras; species Dorcoceras hygrometricum. Next base: position 33,114 of record KV012859.1, read on the forward strand.
GAACATCACAATGTTCCCTACCAATGAAACATGGTACTTCGCATCACAGATGCTAGTCTCAAGCTCGGGCGACCTTATCCTCATTTTGACGGTCCAATCGACTAGGAATGAATTCAGAATACACAGTGACAATTAGATGTGTTTCATGATAGCCATCATATCCACTATCACATCTAACATACACTATGGTGCATTCTAGGTCTTTATCCAACACAATTGTTAACATCATATAACATAATGAAAATAAAGAATTCCATAAATAAATGCGTATTTCATAAATAAAGATTGTCATATACAAGAGTCTATAAAACCCACACGCCACAAGTTGGCTAGTTGGGCATCTACTCTAACAAGAATTACTGTATCAGTCCAAAATGGATCTAAGCTGGATCAGCTTGGAGTAAAGCAGCACGCGAGCGTACTGGTTCAGAATAAGAAATCTGCTCTGGGATGTTTGGTCAAATAAAGTCAACTCAGATCGAACAATCAGATCGTGAGCAGACTGGACAATGAAATTAGATTGCAAGCGATCTGGACAATGAAATCAGATCGCGACTTAAAAACCAGCTCGGGAAAAATAAGTAAATCGCGAAACTTAGCTCAATAATAACTAACAGCTTGGAAAATTTCCTTAGTCTGAAGTAATCGAAAATATCTAAATAAATTTCCAGAAACAAGAATACGAAAGCTGCTTGTAAGCTAATGAACAAAATACTTAAGCTACTTATGAGCTACTTGAAGAACATCACAGAAAACTAAGGAAGAAACAGGATCGAACATCGTAAAACATACTCTAACAAAACTTTTCTGAATCAAAACTTTAGCAAAACAATACTTCTCATGAAACATCTTAAACTCAACTGTGTTTTTCAAAAGTGCAGCAGGAAACAGAGTTTACTTGCCTCTACTGCTGAACACAGCTAATAGAAATCCTCCGGCGTTGGAACAACTTACAAGCGCGATCCAAAAATCACTTTGAAAGAGTTGAAGTTTTCGGTCGGTTGGTGGAGAGATTTTCACCGCTTTAAAATGAAGATTCTTTTGAAAGAGTTTGGTGTGAAAAGTTATGTTACGTGTATTTAAAGGAAAACAAGAAGCATGAGTTCACCATTTTAGAAAATATCTTTGAAAGTACCACTTGTATACAAGCTGCATAAACCGAACCGGATTTAAAATAGCTTGAACTGTGCTTGATTGTATTCGACTGGCCAACTCCTGCGAACCGGGTTCCTGCTCTATTCTGAAAATTCAGCTTGGACGAAAACTGAATCGCTGAAAGAAAGGTATAAAGTGGTTATTAAAAGTTTAGGATATGTAATAGTATTTAATAAATTAAAATGTTTAATTTTGAGTGATTATATTTGGGATAAAATTGAAATGATATATTTACCCAAAATAAAGATACGAGACATAGTATTGTAAATTTTATTAAATGATTTAATTTATGTGTGATAAGATATTATGATTTGATTGATGTATGTCAAATTATTAATAATTTAATTGATGCAATAAATTTATTCACCGTAACCTGGGAAATGAAATTGACATCAAAACAACCAAAAATTGCTTAACATAAACACATGCGCAATTGGTTGGTTAGTAATCATATCGACCACAACGTTGAAATGTTAATTTTGCAAGTTTGATGACACTACCCTGATTTTTTTAGTAAATAGTGCCACGTCAGCCTGATGCCCACATGGTGTCCATGTATGATGCTCACTGTATCATTTCTATATATATATATATACGATGGAGTACGAGTGTGTGCAGATTCGTCATGCAGTCTTTTTGAGCTGGAATCCATGCTTTTCTGATGTAACCATGCATGCAAAAGGTGACTTTGAGATTTCCAATTAAATAAAGTTCAAATTCAGGACAAAAACTTTCAATTTTGAATCATGTGATGATGAAATTATTAATTAATGTTTCTGATATGCTACCCTCGTTAAAAAGAGTGTCATTAGTTAGTTTTGTAGGCCCAAACAATAAAAGGGTTCCTTAACCGGTTAGGCAAACCAAATATTTTTGTGGCTGCCAATTCTTAAGGAGCCTTGTCTAATGTTCCCTTTTACTTTATCAAACCTTATCATCTTCTCGTCACTTCTGTAACTAACATACCTTAAAATAGATTTCTTTTTCCTTGAAAAATATATCTTTTTTCTATCCGTAACTGTCAATAGGTATTCTATTTTATATGATAAAACGTCCAACTTTGAAAAAGTCTACATCTCTAAATTATGTTGTACATATAATCATGGCGGACCAGAATTCGTCATTTGTGTGGACTTAAGTTTAATGAATACAATTTATCAATGAAAATTAAATGAGTCAATCAAACATACATCGTATAATATTTCATTCAAAAAGGAAAAAAAAAATCATTCATATAAGATGTATAGATCAACATTATTGCTTGGATAGAGAAAAAATTATTTTCATGTATTAAATTGTTGTTTTATGTTTACACTTTTACTATTTGGTATTAAAGTAGTTTTAAAAAAAAATCCAGCTTTTCTATTTTATACAAATACAACAAACCTCACAATCCAATTAAAAACCATCTAATATCCCAACTTCCCAAGGTGAGAAATGTTTGTATCTATCAAACGACAAGGGTATTTGGTGTCGTGTTATTTATGTGTGTTAATAATACGTTATTAGATCTATTAAGATAAAATAACGTAAAGATAAAATCAGTATTAATAAATTCAATTTAAATGAGAACATTTAAATTTGCCCGAACAAGGATGAAGAAAGATCAAAAGTCACCCAAGGCAGGCAACTTCAGAAAATCCCTTTAATATGTTTTTTTGATCTTCCCCTATATTGATGATTATGTTCAACGACAGAATTATGATTTTATTATTTTCGTTATGAACTAAGTTTTTTGTCTAGAGAAATGATAGAACTTGAACTTGGAACTTTGTTTTCATCTTTTGACTATTATCTCTGAATTCTTCTATTCGTCATTTCTGGTTTACCGTTTTTAATCTTCAAGTTACTGAAGATCGATTAATTGATAATATATTTAGAAATGTAACATCTTATAAAATGTCAGAGATCACTTGACCGATATAGGTTTTAAATCGAGGGATATGCACGAGTAAACAAGAGTCCGAGGGAGAGGACTTATATAACGGACTAACCCCAGAGCATATCCCCATAATATTTCAGTGGGGAATATGCTTTACACGAGAATCAAACTCGTTAAGTCGAAAAAAACACTCCAACGTCACCCAAAGTCTTACCAACTCGTCTGTGCCCCTGACTGTGATAATATATTTAGAATGTATCACTTGGAGTAGGGGATTTGATTATGAAAAAATCATCGTGGATTTTTATGCAGTTTAGACTGTTTAAAACATATTGAAGCCATTAGACGACTCTTACACAAATTATATTATTTATTATCTGATTTCTAATACGTTAAATCCATGTTAAATAACAAATTAAGCATCACTTGAGAAGGGGTTAGAAAATAATAATAAATTATTAACTAGAACTAGAAGAATTTAAGATATATAAATTGATAGGAATCAGACAAAGTGGATGATCAAATGAAATCGAACCTGTTAGGATCGGAAAATCGGCTAGGGAGTTCAGAGGAGGGTGAATGAACTCCTTTGCTAATTTTTCTTAAAAACTAATTTCAAAATATTTTACAACTCGTTGCAAACCTCTAAGCCGAGTTACCAGCTTGGAGGATTCTCAGTGATTAGCTATTGTCTCGTGTAATAAAATATTTTATATGAAAAGAACACGATTCAACAGTGAACAGATAAATGCGTAAATGTAAAAGATAGAGTCAAGAGTTTGTTTCTGGAAGTTCGGAGTTAAATCTCCTACGTCTGCCCTTCTTCCTCAACTGGAAGGATATCCACTAGAAGATTTGATTTATACAACTCCTTATACAAACTCGATCCGACAGCCAGCAGCTGCAAGAACTTTTAGCACTCAATCAATGAACACAGACACGCGATCTAGTTCGAAATACGAAGATACAGCTCTAAGCTGTTTTGCTATTCTAGCACTTGGCACTCTCTGTGTATGATTTACAAAGATAGTTCAACACTACAAATTGTGTATACAACTATGTGTGACACAGATTGATAGAAACAATCTGTGAATGTGTGTCACTAGCTCTGAGTCGATTTAGAGAATAGGGCTCTGTTTTTGATCTTGTTCATTCATGTGAGACCTGAAATTGAAAAGATTAATTTGGTTGGAATTAATCGGTTTTTAGAGATTTCTGGTGGTTCAGATCTCTGTTTGGAAGTTTGGTTGGTATTTTCGGGTCAGATTTCACATTTTAAGCAATTCTGGAAGTTTTCGTATTTTTTAGTAGAGATCTGGTCGTGAGATCTGGTTTTGTTGTGGAAGCTGGTCGGTGGTGAAATCCAGTCGCAACGTTTAATTTTGTAGCGCGAGATTTCGATCCGCCGTCGTTTTTATGAAATCTGGATGCATTGTGTTTTAGTGAAGTCTGGTAGCGTGTTTGTATCCAGCTGCTGCTTTATCTTGTTTGTTGAGGGCAAAAAGATAGCGTTTTGATAAGTTGGTGCGACGCCGTTTTGAGTGTTGCGTCTGGTACCAGCTGCAAGAGATTTGTTCGCATGTGTGTCGTCTGGTTGTCCAGCTGAGAGCAGATGTCAACGATGGTCAAATCTACTGTAGCTTGCGTCTAGTTATTTTGCGCGAGAGCTAGCGTCTGGATGACGTAGGTTGTGCGTCGTCGTTTTGGTTAGCGCTAAGGAATCCAGACGAGGGGTTAGCGACCAGCTGTTGGGTCTGTGCGACATCGTTTACGTAAGTTGGAACGCAGCGTTTTGATGCAACGTCTGGTACCAGCTTTTGGGTGTTAGACAATCCAGCTTTTGGGATTTGAGAACCAGTCGTTGGGTTGTTATGCGTCGTCTGGTTTTGTCGGTGGACTTGTTAACCAGCTTTCACGCGTGTATTTAAGGAAGACTTGGCCTTCGATTTGAGATACCAGATCCCATACTTGGCGAAATATTCTCTCGATTGTCGACCTCTGTTCTTCGAACCCTAGTACTGTTCACCATGAGTTTCTCCGGCGATTTCCTGTCGTTTCCGGCCATTGTTTGATACGATTCGAGGTAGCGTTGGACTTCTCTCGAAAAGCTCCTTTATCCTATACCCGTTTTGGAGGTTGTTGTGGGCTGGAGCATAAGCACGAAGTTGCTGGTTTAGCTCGTGCATTTCGTAGTTCAGGTAGAACTTTGTTAATTCGATGAGATCTTGTTCCTAGCCTAGAATTGAGCTTCCTGTTGAGTTATTGTGTAGGATGATAGCTGGTTGAGTGTGTGTAGCTCCCATCATGATTTCTGTGTATTAGCATCCCTGTGATTTATGCCCTGTGTGCTTCAACAGGTTGATATCCAGATTTCTCGGGACCTTTGCTTGTAGTAATTGTTGCACAGAAAGTATAAGGTACGGATTTGAGCTTGTGATAGCTTGGAAGTGGCGTGAGGTATTATGTGAGGCTGCTGGGATGTTTCGGTGAACATGGTTGTGTATTGCTTGCTGAGCATTTGTGTTTATGCTAGTTGTTTTATTGATGTTCATACATGCATTGTTCACGCATTGTTCAGATCCCTCGTGTATTGTATCTTGCAGCTTCGTATCTTGTATATTGCTGTTGTTTCTGATGCGAGGGCGAGCGGCAATACCGAACTCTCATCTCCCTGCTGGGATCTGTTAGCCACCATGCGCCGAGTTGTTAACTACCACAGTTCATGGGCGAGGCAACAGCAGGTTGAGTTGTTGGATGCATCTGGTATTCGGATGTAGTGTCAAGGCGAGTGGCTAATTAACACACTTTGAACACACCCCGTGGCCACTGATTTTTGCTGATCTTGTGGAGCTATGTTTGAGTTCCTTGGCTCCCTGCTCGGTTGTAGCCTTCAGTTGTTATCCGGTGTCTCATGCATAGCATATGCATTTCCTTTAGCTATTTCAGTTGCTCCCCGTACTGGGGTTTGACCCCATGTCCCTCTGGGGCTTGGTTGTTTTTCCTTGTTTGTGTTGTTTTCAGGGAACCCAGGTTTTACTGCTGGTCGTGGTTTTAACCCAGCTGGAGGTGCCACATGAGGTGGTTAGAGTATCCCAGTTGCGTATAGCATATTTATATGTATCAGTACAGTTAGCCAGGGGGATGCCCCGTGCTTCGTTGTTGTATATTGTTGCTGGAGTTTGATACTTGTGTTGATGCTATACTGTTTTATATTGGCTGGTAGCCTTTGTTGGTTTCGTTTGTAAACTGGGATATCTATTTTGAGTATTGCGCTATTTTAAATTATATTGTTTAAACCGTCAGGCCAAAAGCGAAAATTTTACCCGCTTTTTGATAGCTTCCACGTGTGTTTGAATGATTTTACTCTGTTCAGTGCACGAGGCCTGACATTTTTGGTATCAGATCTTAAGCTGGGATAAGCTCAATTTCTTTGATCACACTTGAGTCTAAGCACAGTGTCGTGTGTTGCATGTGCTTGACCTATGTGATTATGTGCCGCATATTTGTGTTATGTGCTATCTATGCTGTATCTGTTCTGTTTTGCTTGATCCTGTTGAGTGTTTTCTTAGATTCCGCCTAGACGTCGTGGTAGAGGTAGGGGGCAGTTTGAGGAATCAGCAGGACAGAATGAGGATAGGCGTAGTGCTCGCAGTCGTACTCGTGTTAGCGACGAGGAGGAAGTTGAGGTTGCAGCACCTCCTGTGGAGAGGATGGATGTCGTGATAGCAAGGTTTCAGCGGATGAACCCTCCAATCTTTAATGGTGACGAGTCCAGTGAGGATGCAGACTCGTGGCTCCAGAATATTATTGGTCTTTTCGATCGGGTTCAGTATGATGATGATCTTCGACTGAGTTTAGTGACCCTCTTGCTCAGGAAGGCGGCGGAGCGGTGGTGGCGAGGCGCTTCGAGTACCTTTGGAGACCGGTGTTGGGATCTCTTTGGGCAGTTTTGCGAGACCTTCCGGCAGGAGTATGTGCCCGAGTCCTATGTGAATGCCCGGGAGCGGGAGTTCGACCATCTGGAGCAGGGCTCCATGACTGTTAGGGAGTATGCTCGTCAGTTCTCTTCCTTGTTGGCGTACGTTCCCCATGTTTCTGGCCGGGAGAGGGCCAAGCGGACTAGATTTCTTGAAGGCCTGAATGAAGAGTTGTATCAGATGGTGTTGACCAGTAAGCCCAAGAGTTATGCTGAGATCGTGGATGCTGCTATCGACATTGAGGAGGGCTTGCGTAGTCGTCGTGCTCGTAGGCAGCAGGTAGCATAGGGTGGTCGTCCTGCTATTCAGGGAGCGCAGTCTTCACAGTCCTCCCAGTCAGCCTATCAGCTCCAGCAGCAGCAGCAGCAGCCGCAGTTGGCTCAGCAGTCTGGCCGTCAGAGGTTCCGACCCCGCGGTCAGCAGTTCAAGAAGAATTCGGGTTCTGGCTCTTCTGGTTCAGGCAGCTCGAGTAGCAGTGGTTCTCGGGCTGAGTTTTGTGGGTTTTGCGGTGGAAAGCACCCTTCTACCCAGTGTGTTGGTTTGCAGGGTTCCTGCAACCTTTGTGGTCAGTACGGGCATTTTGCTAGAGTGTGTCCGTCAGCTGGATCTCAGCAGACCGCGGCCCAGCCTCAGGGTCGTGGAGGTCAGTCTAGGGGTCGTTCCCCTCAGTTTCAGCAGCCCCCATTGGGTGAGACTCAGTTCAGGCCGTTCCAGCAGCCTGGTCCGTCGCGGTTTGGACAGTCGTCTCAGCCTTTCTTCTCTGGACCCCAGCATGCTCAGGTTAACGCCATCACTAGGGAGCAGGCCGAGGAGACACCGAGTCGGGTGATCGCAGGTACTTGTCTTGTTTTCGATTTTCCTGTATGTGTGTTGTTTGACACCGGTGCATCGCATTCGTTTATTTCTGATTCGTTTGTTGTTGAGCATTGATGGTCCCAGAAATAGGATCACTAAGTAAATAGGAGTTCAGAAGGGGGGGGTTGAATGAACTCCTTCGATTTTTCTATTTCAAAACTCTTTTAAAATATTTTGCAAGCTTCTTGCTTAACTTAAGTCCGAGTTACCAGACTTAAGAATATCTCAGTTATGAGAAAACTTTTCAGCCAACAATATTTGTGCAGAAAAAGGCCGATTGGTTTGTGAACAGTAAATAAACACAAATAATATAATCGTGCGTAATGTAAAAGATAGAGTTCAGGATTTGTTTCTGGAAGTTCGGACTTCAATGTCCTACGTCTCCCCTTCGTCCTCCTCGGAAGGTATCACTAGAAGATTTGATGCAAGTAGGCCTTCTACAAATACCCGATCCCAAAGCCAGAAGCTATGAGAACTCCTAGTACTTCACAACACTCCACGCAGACTTCGCTGCTGGTTTACAACCCTTGTTTGTTTTTTGAACTTCTTCACAAAGACAGTTCGTTACAGACTCAATCAAATACAACAATGAATACACTTTGTGAGTACTGTAAAATCTCTGGTTTCTAAGACAAAGAAACTTGATTCAATAATGTGAACCAGAGAATGACACTCGAAGGTATAACAGTGAATATCAAATGAATGAAGATTCTTCGAGTGCTTGAGCTATTATTGCTTTCAACGAAGAGTAAGCTCTAGAGAAAGTTTGACAGCGTGACCGCAATAGATTAATGGCGAAGGATGTTTTCTTCAACACTGCTGCTGATATATATAGGCTTCGATTGCAACGGTCACAAAATTCTCCAAGGAAAATAAATCCCGTTTGAATTGCTGCCAAAATTGTACACCGTAAATCCTGCTCCACTACAAGGTAAATTGCTCACTGACAGAGCCAATTTGTCTTCTTTCTATTTTGTGCAAACACTCCTCTGTAAATTGTACTATTTCCCAGAATAGTACAAATCTTGTTCCCTTGATTTGAGGCAATTTCACGACTCTATTTCAGCCATGATTCTTTCCATCTTGAGCGTTGAATGCTTGCAACGGCTGATATCCTGAAATCCTTTCTGGTAACCAGCTCTTCCTTCGTCGTTTGCAATACTGCGACTGGAACACATTTTAATGAATGCACCTGCTGGTTTCTTTTCAACATGTGTG
>KV012859.1:48300-59277 GCA_001598015.1 Dorcoceras hygrometricum
CCACGAAAATAATTATCCCACGCACGACTTAGAGCTGGCAGCAGTTTTTTTTGCCTTAAAGATTTGGAGACATTACTTATATGGGGAGAAATGTGAAATATTCACGGATCACAAAAGCCTGAAATACTTCTTCACCCAAAAGGAATTGAATATGAGGCAGAGGAGATGGTTGGAGCTGGTAAAAGATTACGACTGCACCATCAGCTACCATCCAGGTAAAGCTAACGTAGTTGCCGATGCTTTAAGTAGAAAGTCTATGGGATTAGCACAACTCATCGTCCACAAATCTTTAGCAGCTGATATTGAGAAGTTTGGCTTAGAGCTGGTTCCCAACAACTGCAATTCTGTCGTAGCTGGTACCTCAGTGAGATCAAATTTGTTGGAACAAATTCGGGAAGGTCAGCTAAAAGATGAGCAATTACAGAAGTGGGTTAAACAAGACAAAGAAAGAGGTGGGAACCTTTATTTTTCGACAGATGGCATAATTAGATTTCAAGGAAGAATTTGGGTGCCACAAGTAGATACTTTGAGATTGGATTTAATGGAAGAAGCTCATGTAACCCCATACTCTGTGCATCCGGGAAGTACTAAGATGTATAAAGATCTTCAGAAGTTGTACTGGTGGCCGGGTATGAAAAGAGATGTCGCCAAATTTGTTTCTGAATGCTTATCGTGTCAAGTGGTGAAATCTGAACACCAGCGACCAGCAGGAATGTTGAAACCGTTGCCCATTACAGAATGGAAGTGGGAATGCATTGCCATGGACTTCGTAACTGGTTTGTCTAGAACTACTCAAGGTTATAATTCTATTTGGGTCATTGTGGATAGACTTACGAAATCTGCCCACTTCCTGCCGGTGAAGACAACCTACGATGTAAGTAGATATGCGGAGCTGTATGTGAAAGAGATTATTCGACTTCATGGTGTTCCTGTATCAATTGTATCTGATAGGGATTCCAAGTTCACGTCTGCATTTTGGAAAAGTTTGCATCGAGCCTTGGGAACCAAGTTGACATTTAGTACAACCTTTCATCCCCAAACCGATGGACAATCAGAAAGAGTGATCCAGATTTTAGAGGATTTACTCAGAGCATGTATTATAGATTTCTCAGAAAGTTGGGATTTGAAGCTACCTTTGGTGGAATTTGCGTACAACAACAGTTTTCAAGCTTCTATCCAAATGGCACCATACGAAGATCTTTATGGACGCAAGTGTAGAACGCCTCTTCATTGGGATGAGATAGGAGAACAAGATGGTCTAGGACCAGATTTGGTGGAGCAAACCGTGAGTGTTGTTAGAAAAATTAAAGAGAGGATGAAAGCTGCTCAAAGCAGACAAAAGAGCTATGCGGACAATAGACAAAGAGAGCTAAGTTTTGACGTTGGTGATCACGTCTTTTTAAAAGTGGCTCCAATGAAAGGGGTGATGCGCTTTGGAAAGAAAGGAAAATTGAGTCCCAGATATATAGGCCCCTACGAGATACTGGACAAAGTAGGAACATTGGCCTATCGATTAGCACTGCCGCCTCATCTATCTTCAGTGCACAATGTGTTTCATGTATCAGCCTTAAGAAAGTATGTCCCCCACCCATCGCACATTTTGACTGCTGAACTAGTTCATTTAACACCAGATTTGAGCTATGAAGAGAGACCTGAGAAGATTCTTCTTAGGGAAATTAGAAAGCTGAGGAATAGAAACATTCCTATGGTTAAAGTACAGTGGACAAATCAAACCGAACGAGAAGCTACGTGGGAGACAGAAGACGATATGCTTGGTCGATACCCAGATTTGTTTGGTAAGTAAATTTCGAGGACGAAATTTTTATAAGGTGGGTAGAGTTGTAGTGCCCCAAAAAAATCCATAGGACCACAAATTCTAATCTTTATATATTGAGGATCCAATTCTAATTTTAAGATTTCAGCTTTTTCTACTTGTTGAGTGACTGATTTCTCATTTCTTGGATTTTATAAGGAACAGGGGCCGATCAGTTGTCAGTTTGTCACCCGAGCGTAGCCAAGCAATTTTCAAACTTTACAAATAAAATGGTTTTGGATGGGAGAATGGTTAAATTATTTTTGTAGTACATTACATTTACAAATCAAAACATTGACAGGGAATTTTAAGTAAAATCTTCTGAAGTACGCCTGGTTTACCATGCCTAAATGAGTGTTTTTCCCCTGTTAATAATCAGACTCCCATGCCACTGTCCTTGTGAACTATAAGTTCAATTATTTGCAAGAAAATGTTCATTCTGGCATCAAAGAAATAGATAACACATTGCTGCGTTGGGGAAAACTCTCTGTTAGTGGCCTGCTGTATCTTGTGATTTCCTTCTTATCAAGGCAAGTAAATTTGATTCTTGCTACGCCATGAAAGCTTACTTGTTGTTCTCACTTTATCTCATGATTTCGTTTAAGCTCTGTTATTTATCAGCCTTTGCTCATGTTTTGGTTGATATTATAGCGTATGTTGAGCGTTTGGGGTCACAGAGGATTTCGTTTAGAACTCAAATGTATTTTACGAAGTCGATGTTGATTTTAAAACGCTGAGCATTCAGATTTTCAACTCGCAGAGATCATGATGTTCTTTCTTTTGTTGTAATATCGAGATTTGATGATTGTGTAATCGGTAGTTGCTAGTGGAATCAGTAGAAAGTCTGGTTTAATAGGCGACTGCTGGTAGCGTGATCATTGTTTCGATATTACAAGTGTTATTGTAAAATCAGCAGATGCACTGTACACCAGCAGGTGCATTTCTTTCGTTAACACCAGCAGGTGAATTTCTTTCGCTAACACCAGCAGGTGCATTTGTTAACACCAGCAGGTGCATTCATTAGAATTTCAGCAGCTTGCGACTGGTTACTGTTTCTTGCGACTGGGTACTGTAGCTTGCGACTGATTCCTTTTCCCTCAAGTACTTCACTTCTGATTTATATCCATAGTCTAGTTTTTCTTCCACCTGCTGATTTCCGTACCCAACGACTGGCTGTTCTTGAATCAACGGCTGGTTGAGTTACTGTTACTCCGTTGACAAAATTAATCGTGTTGACCACCAACATATAGATATTTATATATATACCCATCGAGTGATCTACTGTTCACACCAGCTGGATTTCTTGCCAACAGCTGAACTTATCCAACTGCTGATTTTACATGTCTCTGCTGGATGTTCAGGAAAGTTTCAGTTTATGAATTTATGGCTTAGATAACAGACGGTTCATATGGGAAGGGTGAGCAGCAGACGAGAGGGTCAGTTGCCCCTTCATATTGGGTGAGATTTCTCCACATTGAAACTGATATCAGTAGTCATTCGATCGAGTGCAATGGGACCTAAGTAGAGCTTCTGAGCCATAAGTTTAACGAAAATGATAACGCTGGAATTTGAATTCACTTCCAGAACAAAAGTTGCAGTAAATGGTGTATTATGTATTATCATCTGCATATTGTGCTTGTTACCTTCAGTTTGCTTGCTGAGCCCCTAGGCTCACTAGCTTTCTTGGTGCAGGTGAGTCGGCGCCGGAGCAGGCGGGAGGTGGAGTTTGAATCAGCAGCGACGTGTTTGTGTTTATCGAAGGTCGGCGTTTCCGCGATGTTCATTTTGTATTTCGCTACTTTTGTTGTCTTTGATATTAGTCACAACTGTATTGAGATCTGTTACAACAAGGATGAATTCAGATAGAGTTCAGTAGTTGTAATATCGCGATTTCGCATTTTGTACTTTAAATTTGTAATGACAGCTGGTTCATTTTATGGCGCCAATGGTTGTACTTCGATTTTTTTTTACGAGCAAGATAATACAGCTTGTTCTATTTGCTTTTCAGCCCTTATATTTCCCTTTTATTTCCTTTTCTTCGATCTCGTGACTCCCATGAGGAATGGGGCGTCACATGAACACTGTAGCTGCCTGCTGACTCTTCTCTTAAAGAAAACATCTAATGCTTCTGCTGATTTCTCTAAAGAATGCTTCTGCTGATTCCTCTAAAGAATGCTTCTGCTGATTTGTCTAAGCCAATCAATACGCTGTCATTTCAACTTAACCAAACGCTGTCGTTTTGCATTCTCCAACAAAATATACTAAGCAACTGCTGATTCTCTTCAAGAATGTATCTGCTGAATATCTTCGAGAACAAACTAACCACTGATTGCATACCATCTGCTGATTTCCAACGAATACTCCAACTGCTGAAATATCACTTGTAGATTGATAAATGTTCTCCTGTTAGATGCGACAACTGATTATCCAAAAGCAACTTGTCTTATTTTTATTATCACCAAAACTAATAAATTTTATCCTAACAAGCATGGTCTGTGTACCATCCCTTTGCGCGATGTTGTTTCTGTTTCTACCCCTGGCGGTGTGAGCCTGTTCTCCCAGGAGGTTTTGTTGGATGGCGTGTTGCGGTTTGGTGAGCATGTGTTGGTGGCGAGCTTGATCCGTTTTATGTTGTGGGACTTCGATTGCATAGTTGGGATGGACATGTTGTCCAAGTATAGGGCCTCCGTGGACTGTTTCCATGGGAATTGTGCGCTTTAGGCCTATGTCTGGCGAGAAGTGGGACTTCTACGGCCAGGATTCTCGATCGAAGATCCCGTTGGTCTCAGCGATGGAGATGTTCAGCTTGTTGTCCTTAGGGAATGCTGGTTTCTTGGTCTACGCTTTGGATGCGTCTTCTTCTTCCCGTGTGCAGCTTAGCGATGTTCCTATGGTGCTGCATTTTCCCGATGTGTTTCCGGAGGAGATTCCTGGTTTTCCTCCGAGACGGGAGATTGACTTCAGCATCGAGTTGGTGCCTGGCACAGCTCCGATTTCTCGTGCCTCGTATCGTCTGGCGCCTGCGGAGTTGAGAGAGCTCAAGGTGCAGTTGGATGATTTGCTGGAGAAAGGTTTTATCCGACCTAGTATGTCACCGTGGGGAGCACCCATTTTGTTGTGAAGAAGAAGGATGGCTCAATGCGGATGTGCATTGATTTTCGCCAGCTGAACAAAGCCACTGTCAAGACAAGTACCCGTTACCGAGAATCGATGATCTGTTCGATCAGTATCGTCTGGCGCCTGCGGAGTTGAGAGAGCTCAAGGTGCAGTTGGATGATTTGCTGGAGAAAGGTTTTATCCGACCTAGTATGTCACCGTGGGGAGCACCCATTTTGTTTGTGAAGAAGAAGGATGGCTCAATGCGGATGTGCATTGATTTTCGCCAGCTGAACAAAGCCACTGTCAAGAACAAGTACCCGTTACCGAGAATCGATGATCTGTTCGATCAGTTGCAAGGTTCTGCGGTGTATTCTAAGATTGATCTTCGTTCAGGGTACCATCAGCTGAGAGTGAGAGATCAATATGTCACGAAGACTGCTTTTCGTACCAGGTACGGGCATTTCGAGTTTCTGGTGATGCTGTTTGGTTTGACCAACACGCCTGCAGTCTTCATGGATCTGATGAACCGAGTTTTTAGAGAGTTCATTGATCAGTTTGTGATTGTTTTTAATGACGACATCTTGGTGTATTCAAAGACTCCTTTGGAGCATAAGGAGCATTTGTGGATTGTCCTTCAGACGTTGAGAGACCAGTAGTTGTATGCTAAGTTCTCCAAGTGCGAGTTTTGGCTGGATCACGTCGTATTCTTGGGACATGTGATTTCAACCGAGGGGATTTCGGTGGATCCCAGTAAGGTTGATGCTGTTTTGAACTGGGAGCGTCCCAGGAATGTTTCCAAGATTCGTAGTTTCTTGGGTCTGGCTGGCTATTACCGTCGTTTTATCGAAGGTTTTTCTAGCATAGCCAAGCCGATGACTCAACTGACGCAGAACGACAAGCGTTTTGTATGGACTGAGCAATGTGAGAATGAGTTTCAATTGCTCAAGGAGAAACTGACTACTGCGCCTGTGTTGGCTCTGCCGTCTGGTTCAAGTGGTTTCGTTGTTTGTTCTGACGCTTCGCTTAATGGATTGGGTTGTGTGTTGATGCAAAATGGTCGAGTCATTGCATATGACTCGCGGCAGTTGAAACCGCATGAGACTCGTTATCCAGTCCATGATTTGGAGTTAGCAGCGGTGGTTTTTGCGCTGAAGATCTGGCGTCACTACCTGTATGGCGAGCAGTTTGTGGTGTACTCCGACCACAAAAGTTTGCAGTACCTGTTTTCACAGCCTGATTTGAATATGAGACAGCGTCGTTGGATGGAGCTGCTAAAGGACTTTGATTGTGAGATCAAGTACCAGCCTGGGAAGTCGAACGTAGTGGCCGATGCCTTGAGCAGGAAGGCTAGTGAGATGCTTGCGTCGTTGTACATCTCTAAGGATCAGGAGCATCTTAACACTACCAGCTTTCACACGTGTATTTAAGGAAGACTTGGCCTTCGATTTGAGATACCAGATCCCATACTTAGCGAAATATTCTCTCTATTGTCGACCTCTGTTCTTCGAACCCTAGTACTGTTCACCGTGAGTTTCTTCGGCGATTTCCCGTCGTTTCCGACCATTGTTTGATACGATTCGAGGTAGCGTTGGAATTATCTCGAAAAGCTCCTTTATCCTATACCGTTTTGGAGGTCTGTTGTGGGCTGGAGCATAAGCATGAAGTGGCTGGTTTAGCTCGTGCATTTCGTAGTTCAGGTAGGACTTCGTTAATTCGATGAAATCTTGTTCCTAGCCTAGAATTGAGCTTCCTGTTGAGTTATTGTGTAGGATGATAGCTGGTTGAGTGTGTGTAGCTCCCAGCGTGCTTTCTGTGTATTAGCGTCCCTATGATTTATGCCCTGTGTGCTTCAACAGGTTGATATCCAGATTTCTCGGGACCTTTGCTTGTAGTAATTGTTGCACAGAAAGTATAAGGTATGGATTTGAGCTTGTGATAGCTTGGAAGTGGCGTGAGGTATTATGTGAGGCTGCTGGGATGTTTCGGTGAACATGGTTGTGTATTTCTTGCTGAGCATTTGTGTTTATGCTAGCTGTTTTATTGATGTGCATACATGCATTGTTCACGCATTGTTCAGATCCCTCGTGTATTGTATCTTGCAGCTTCGTACCTTGTATATTGCTGTTTTTTCTTACCAGGATGCGAGGGCGAGCGGAAATACCACACTCTCATCTCCCTGTTGGGATCTGTTAGCCACCATGCACCGAGTGGTTAACTACCACAGTTCATGGGCGAGGAACCAGCAGATTGAGTTGTTGAATGCATCTGGTATTCGGGTGTAGTGTCAAGGCGAGTGGCTCATTACCACACTTTGAACACACCCCGTGGCCACTGATTGTTGCTGATCTTGTGGAGCTATGTTTGAGTTCCTTGGCTCCCTGCTCGTTTGTAGCCTTCAGTTATTATCCGGTGTCTCATGCATAACATCTGCATTTTATCTTATGCATTTCCTTTAGCTATTTCAGTTGCTCTCCGTACTAGGGTTTGACCCCATGTCCTCTGGGGCTTGGTTGTTTTTCCTTGTTTGTGTTGTTTTCAAGGAACCCAGGTTTTACTGCTGGTCGTGGTTTTAACCCAGCTGGAAGTGCCCCAGGAGGTGGTTAGAGTATCCCAGTTGCGTATAGCATATTTATATGTATCAGTACAATTAGCTATCCGGTGTCTCATGCATAACATCTGCATTTTTATCTTATGCATTTCCTTTAGCTATTTCAGTTGCTCTCCGTACTAGGGTTTGACCCCATGTCCTCTGGGGGCTTGGTTGTTTTTCCTTGTTTGTGTTGTTTTCAAGGAACCCAGGTTTTACTGCTGGTCGTGGTTTTAACCCAGCTGGAAGTGCCCCAGGAGGTGGTTAGAGTATCCCAGTTGCGTATAGCATATTTATATGTATCAGTACAATTAGCCAAGGGGATGCCCCATGCTTCGTTGTTGTATCCAGTGGTTGGAGTCTGATACTTGTGTTGATGCTATACTGTTTTATCTTGGCTGGTAGCCTTTGTTGGTTTAGTTTGTAAACTGGGATATCTATTTTGTGTATCGCGCTATTTAAAATTATATTGTTTTAAACCGTCAGGCCAAAAGCAAAAATTTTACCCGCTTTTTGATAGCTTCCGCGTGTGTTTGTATGATTTTACTCTGTTGAGTGCACGAGGCCTGACATTTCAATAGTTCGTTGATTGTGTAAGCATTAGGTGATTCCAACTGATCTGCTTCTTCAATTTATACCCTTTGGATACAATGATAATATATGTTACCAGTAGACACGTCGAATGTATCCAAAGTGAAACAACTGTGGCGTCTTACATGTTTGTGCTTTATACGTACACCTCCATTAAATGATTTTCCCTTTTTAGCATACTCTGCGTCGTTTTCAGTTCAAACCAAATCTCTGTATATCTGGAATTAGCTCAAAGTATTTCCAACGACTACAAATCTATAAAGAGATGTCAAACACTTCACATCAAACTGTTTGAAACCTCAGAGTAATCTGAAATCCATTTTTCCAAGTTATCTTTACTCAGCAGGTTTCACGATCTGGTTTGTGTGTTGAACTGCACTTGTAATCTGGTTCTAAGCTGTTCTGCTCTCTAATCTTATCTGCAATTAATCTGCTCTACTTTCAACTGATAAACTGAAAAGATACTTGATCTGTTCTTCCGAGCTGATTTGTCTTTAACCATCTTGGTTAACTGTCTAAGCTCGTTTGTCCTTTGACCAGCTGCGCTAACACCTCTAAGTCTCTTGGGCTGGTTTGACTTTAACCAGCTTAGCTCTGTCCAGCTTATCTCCGATCTGGTTTCTATAAACCATGCAGTATACTTCGTCTTGATCTGGTCGATCTATTTCTGAGCTGATTAATCTCTTTTATTTGTATTCTCCAAAAGTTATAAATTTACTCCAACAATTTGCCCCTTTTGGTGATGACAAAACTTGCATTAAAAGAGATTTTATTAACACTGAAAAGCAATTTACAAGACAATCAGCTACATAACTGAAAAAAGAAAAACTAAGCCCGCCCTAGGTTCTACAGCAGCCGTCTCTATTTACTGCTTGGTCCTTCCCCATTTTTGGCATCACATATCTCTTTCAGACATTCAACCACTTCAGCAACCTGCGATTTTAGTAATGCAATATCACCCGCAAGGTTCTGTTGGCTATCATGAAAATGACTCCAAACTAGTCTCCAGCCCATCTATCTTGGTGTCGAGCTGTTTCCTGAATTGCAAAGCATTGTGCTTTGCAATATATGTATCAACCCCTATCCGATCTTTGAGTCCAGGGAAGATACAAGATCCTTCAGAGATGTGAGCTCTTTATCAGTATCAAAATCAGTTTGGGGTCTGGAAAAATTTATCAGTTGCGGACCAGGTTGGGCAAAATATTTTGCGTCTTCACTGTTATTATCTCTATGTGTTGTATATCTCACCATCTACAAACCAGAAGAACTGGGACCCTAACGGTCCTCATTATTCCTAACTAAGGCAGTATAATGTACAGAGAAACTTGAATCACTTGGACTAGAGTGGGAGAAACCGGTTTGAGCCTGTTGCTCATCTGCCTTCTCGGCTTCCTGAGCTGGTTTGCTTTGAGCCTGTTGCTCATCTCCCTGAGTCGGACGCTCCTTCTCCTGAGCCCGATACTCCTGATATTCACGGAGTCTGTCTCTTCAACATTCTCAACAGCTCTATCAATCTCCTCAACCTGCTCTTCTGGCTGAGCTAGTTGCTCCTCCGTTTTTTGTTCTGGAGTCTGTGCTCCTTTCGCTGAGCTGGTTGTTCATCTGATGTAGAGTTGGTGAGCTGCGCAATCTAAGCATTTCATTCGGATCAGGATATGCCAGGAATGATGTCTTTTGAAGTACCACGGTCTATAGATCTTTCTGGAAACTCAGTAGGTAGACCGGCTTGTTCTTTACACTGACTAACATTTCTCCTAGCCTTCACCAGTTCAGCCTCCAACAAACTGATCGACAAGATATCCATATTGGCTGACGGCTTGTCCTTTGCAAAATTTTTCCAGTGTTCAGGGACAACTTTATGTAGATGGTGCTCAACTATCCTTGACCTGTGTTAGGATCGATTTTACCCTCTCTTAGAGTATGCAGAAGTTATTTAGTTAATAACCGGCACTTAGAGGGAATAAACAGATCGCGTAATCGACATAGGATCCAGCTAGTTGCTAAAACCAGATTGTGATGACTAAGCTGGTTCCAGCTAGATGCTGAAACCGGATCGCTTTTGTTATGACCAGCTCAGCGCTAAACCAGCGCAGTGCAAGAGCCTAGTTCTAGCTGATCGTTTGAGACCAGCTCAATTAAAAGAGCAAGCGATCTGGTTATTTCTTACTTGAGCTGTAATAGCTCAGTGTTCTTGAATACTTGTGCACCAGTTACAGATTGAGTAATGAATATAAATTGTTGGGATCCGGATCCGCCCCCCCGGCGAGGCAGCGGAAGAACAAAGAAATACAGCCGGGAGATTAAAGAAATACAGCCTGGCTCCAACCGTAGTTACAATAACGTCGGCTCTTCTCGGTAGATTGCAGTAGATATCGCCAATCCGGTCCACGACCAGAAACGAGACTCCTTCGTCAGCCTGCACTAGAAGGACTGACGAGATCAGCACGAACGGATTCTCCTCGTCGAATTGGCCGGAAACGAATTTCCGGCGACGACAGGCGGCGGCGGCGGCGGCGCACGGCGGGCCGGGCGGCGGCGTGTATGGAGAGGAGGGGAGGCGGCCAAGTCTCTAGGTTTAGGGTTTCTTATGTTATGTTATGTTGAAGTCATGATTAGGCTTTATTAAATAAGCTTAAGTGTTGGACTTGGACCGGCCCAACGGGCCCGGGTCCAACAATGAACATTCAGTTCATCTCCAACACCGAGACTTCATCGTAACTCCGATCGCCGATCAGATCGGACCGATCGACTCAGTTTCCAAAACTGAATAATATGATCTGAAAAACCATTTTTCAGAACCCCAGTGCAAAAAGACCGTTTTGCCCCTCAACAGCGGGAAACCCCGGTTTGACCCCTGTTGACTTTTAGGAAGTCGCACTCCCCAAAA
>KV012859.1:79398-100648 GCA_001598015.1 Dorcoceras hygrometricum
ATATCATGCCATAAATTATCATAAAACTCATCATTTCATTTTTAAAAATCTTGCTGCACATAAACATGCATGTGATGCATTTGAAAATAAATAAGGTTTTAGCCAAGATCGATTGGGATCGTCCTAAGCTTCTCGACGGGATACTCGGACACCCAAAGGTCTCGACGAGTCACCGGACAAGCCCAAAACTCTCCACAATCAACCCGAGCCTAGGAAATATAATTTTATACATCTTAAACATGTTTACAAGTCATAAAAATACTGTTGGGGAGCCTTCGAGGTGCTGTTATAGCCTCTAAACGATCGTCGCTAGGTGCTGCCTCCTATGCATTCCGGACGGCCACAATCGGCTTCTAATTTATTTATCCTCAAAATCCAGCCGTTAAGACTCGACTTACTACTCCTCATAAACATCTTAAGGACCTCTAAAGAATGTCTAAGTGTGCTGGAAGGGGAAACACACAACCACAACACCAAGAATTAGACCAACCCAACCATAAGCTCTCCTCACTTGATCAAGCTGCACCTATTCGGCTATTCCTTTGACCCAGCCTTAACCCCAACTCTAACCAACCCTATACCAAGCCCCTAAGACCCTATAACCATGCCTTAGACCCCATCCAAGGACCTGGTCGATCCCATGACAAAACAGCACGAAATCTGAAGCCCACATACCACACAATTCTGCACGCTCCTTCCTAGACTCGCGCATTGTTTCCTTTCGGCCAGCACTTAAACCCCTCTTAGGCCAGCTCTTGTCCAATACCAGATGACTCTCTAGACCCTCCCTAACCTTCAACCTTGGCCCTTCCTCGAACAGGAACCATTCTGCCCAGCCATGATCATGTCCGACGCATTCTGCACTACCACACAGATTATGCACTCAGAAATGTCCAGCCCCTATTCTGCTTGTCCAGCCCTCTAAATTAATTTTCCAGACCTTCAAACCTCAACCTAACATTCATTTAAACATCCTCTAATGGCAGCCCTCAGCTCAGATCATCACACATAGCAGCAATTTTCGAAAACATGCAGAAGGTACGATAAGAAAAACGCGTAACGCACCACATAAAGAAAACCAACCTGCTGAAACATATTGCTTTCAAAATAAATTTCCATGCATAACAGATTTAAAAGCACACATATATGGTATGATCGTGGCATCAAAAGAATATTTAAACTTGCCTCGCTCGAAGAACTCACGGTTAAAGTGTTGAAGCTACTTGGAGGAAGACGCCGGGAAAAAACCGTTGCTTTACACCAAGCTCAAGGCCAAGGAAAGAAGCAAAGCTTAATTGGGAAAAGAAACAGAAAGAGATACGCTTCTTGTGTAAAGGAAAGGCTGAACTTCTTGATTTATATTCCTCAAAACCATGGGTGGGTGATATGTGTTGTGTCATGTACCATATTTATTGTTTTAAGAAAATGATATGTAGGAATATGATTTCCGCGTGTGGTGTCTTGATGTGTAGGAGTCCACTTTTGTGTGTTGTTGAGTGGACCAATTTTAAATTAATTAAGAAAACAATGCATGTGCTTTAAACTTTTGAAATGGTTTAATAAGCAAGTTGTCTCATTCTTCCTATATATATATATATATGTGTGTGTGTGTGTATATTTTAACTTTTGTAAGGATATGATAAGGTGATTGTCGTTGTCTCCTTCACCCAATATATATACATATATATATTAATTTTAAAGCATTTCACTAATATAAATAAAATTATCTCTCAAGCTTAGGAATTGTTCAAAAGAATATAATTTTGTATAAAATGAAATCAGTTTAACCTCGGTGTTCCCAGTCATCTCCGTTCCGGCTCCGTAACACCTGCACTAAAACTCTAAAATAATAATTCTTTTAAAATAATTTAATTACTTAAAAAAAACCAAAATTATTATAATAATAGAAAATAATATTAAGGCATGTGAATTCTAGCTAGGAAATTCCTAGGCGTTATACTGCGTGTGTCTAACTCACTTATTTACTGCCTCAATGAGAAAGGCGACACTTCTTTACTGTCTCAGTGCGAAACACTACATACACTGGGAAGTGCTCACTCTCGAATGTATTCTCACACACTGGGAAGTGCTCCTAGTCTGAGCTGGTTTCACCAATGTTTTCCCAAAGCTTGGTTCTTTCTGATGTTTTACATTTTGGTTCGCACAACACTTTTCTCTTTTCTTTGACGCTCCTCCTCTATTGTATGCGCCTTACTCTCCTCGTCTTCTCTTGTGCTCGGCTCTTGTTATTTATAGCCTATTGCAAAGATTTATCCGTTGGACACATATTTTTAGCCGTTGAAAGTCTTCTGACAATGTTGTACTTTGAGTCCTTTGTCCATAAATGCGTTTGCAGGCTATTTGGCTTTTAGCACGTGAGCATTGTACTTTGGGAAGACATCACAGGAAATCGATTTGAATACTGAAAAGTAGTCTGCGTAATGTCTTGTATTCAAATCCCTTTGCTTGTTGTTTTGTCTAATTTCTGCTCTTGAACTCAGACGACTTCTGCTTTGTTGGCTGAGCTGGTTTGACCTTAACCAACTTGGATCATTAGCTCGTAGATTTGATGGCATCTATTGTGCTAACCGAGCTGGTATGTATCTCTAGCTGCTCTCTTCTTATCTGCTCTCGAGCTGCTTGGATCCACCTTGTTCATCATACTCAGCAGGTCGCTTCTCTGAGCTGGTCTCTCAGCTGGTTTCTTCTTATGAGATTCTTCCATCTTTACGTCATCACAGGCTTCGACCTTCTTCATGCTTTCCGACTCCTGCCTCAGCATCCATATTATAATCATCCAACTGATCCAAGACCCTGATCGGGTTTTCTCTTCTCCGGACTGACTTAGCCTTCATCAGCTTGCCTGTTACTTCTTTGTTGTGAGCCACTGAGCTGATTGCTTCCCAATAGTGCTTTGTTCCAGCTCGCTACTCAGCTGCTCAGTGGACAGGCCTAAACGAACTCCTTCGTTTAGGCCTCTGAAATTGTGTTGGCTTCGCACTCAAACACTGAACTTGTACGCTGCACTTGATCTGCACTTGAGCCATTCTGCACTTCAACATTCTGCGCTTGAACTCTGCTCTTCATCCACTGCGATTGATCTTCGTGCTGCTTCAACTCCAAGCCAGTGAACCAGCTTGGTGTTCCCTGCACTTCTGGAAGTAAACTGCTAAACCAGCTTGGGCGTCCTTACTGTTTCAGCTAGATATCTTCGACCAGTCCAGTTCAGGAATCCCCTCACTGTTCCAGTTTGGATATCTTCACATCTACTCTAGTCTTAGCAAGCTGCGCATTTCATGTAGAACTTTAGTACAATAGAAAAAGATTTTATGTGAATCAAAACTTAGATTCTGATCTGTAGAAACAGATCCAACAACCTGATGATTTCCCAACTCTGCAGCAATTGAGACACCTGCTCCGTCTCAGCCCATAGAAGCAGTTGATCTTCAGTTTTGGCATATGCTTCCACAAGCTTTATTGACGTTACCCTGTTCAGCCTATACCTTGTGCGGAGCCTGCACATTGGTCGAACAGGTGGATTTGATGTACCACCTTGTCCCTGATTTCTTGTAGTACCAGCAGGTAGTGCTCCTCTCAGGGGTTTGGCCTGTCCATGTGTTGCAACAATTCCTTCCCCTTGGTCGCTGGGTCAATCTTCGGAAAGAAGTGTGTATCGCAGTTTATTTCTCTAATCTCGACGAGAGCAAACACACCGTTACCATTAGAAGTTATAGGATTTTGAGCTGGTTGTTCAGGTTCAGACCTGACTACAATGGAATTCTCCTTGTCAATAGCATGTGTCTCCACTGCTACAGTAGACTCCACATTCCCTTCTGGAGCAGCAGCGGTGGAAACATCATCAGCCACATTGGAATCATTGGAATTTGTGCAGAGGTAGACACCTCCTCAGCCTCTGCTACTTTTCTAGACTCCACATTTGTTTCCAGAGCAGCAAAGGTAGAAACATTCTCAGCCTCAGCTGGAATTTCAGGAGCTGGACCGGGGTTTGATTCTTCCTGGTCACCAGTAGTTTGCTTTGCCGGCTTGGTCCTCTTTGTCCTATGCTTCTTCTTAATTTCCAAGAGAGGAAGAGACACCGTTGATTCTAAGTCAGATGGAGCTAACACCAGTTTGCGTTTAGCTCCGGCTCCATCTTTCTTTGCTGCGACCAGTTGAGCCAAAGTGTGCGAGCCCTCGTCTGAGCTAGTCCCAGACTTGGACTTCTCTAGAGCAGCTTTGCTCCCGGTAACAACCGTAGATTTCTTAACCATCACCACTGATTCCTTCTGCTTCTTCTTCCCTACAGGCTTCTCCACTGGCTTATTCTTCTCCACCGACCTTTTCTCAACAGCCTCTTGCTCCGGCTTGTTAGTGAGAGACTGCAGACTATCAGCGGCACTAGCATTTCACTTGTCTGTTTTCTTGCCTCACCAGATGGACCAACAACTAGATTCTTCTCATATATGTGAGAACCAACCTGTGGTTCAACACCTTCAAGGGTTGAAGCTTGATAGACTCCCCGAGGTCTGCTTTCACCAGCTTCTCTAGCAGAACACTAATATGCACTACAAATCCCTGAGACTGCCTGTTGGGTGTATGCACCATCGCCACCAATTTTTGGAACAAAACGTGTCCCCAGTTCACCTTTAGACCTGCACTGATAGCCACCATCAAATCAAAATCTCCAATGTCACCAATCGAAGGAACGAGCTTTGACGCACGGTGCCTTGGCTATGATATCGTTCAGTAGCCGATATTCCACCTTCATTTCTTTATTCTTGTAACTGCACATCAGTACCAGAGAACCTAATTCTCATCTCCGCCACTGATTGGGCCGGAAGATCAATGAAACTGACCATCCCCTCGGTCGGAAGTCCAAACGCTTCTGCAAACACATCCTTAGTAACCACCATTTTCCTTTTGGCCATGACGCTCACAATCGTGCCAACGATGACCTTCACATTGGCAAAGAACTCAATCAGAGCTCCCTCAAACACTGAGCAGTTAAACCCCAAAAATCCCTTAAGCCCTGCTTCCTCCAGGGACTTAAACATCTTTACCAACATCGCCCCATGATCCCCTAGGTATCACTGATAGTGCCTGCAAGAACCAGTTGGTCGTGGTTAGCGTACAGTACGGTCCTTTCAATCCATATATCCCGATCAGATCAACGACCATTGGTCAATCGAGAGTCGCTAAAGATCCGATAGCTATGCATACATCTTGGAGATCGAATAGTGACATCACGAGTGTAACTAGGTAAACCCATTTACCTAAAATACTTCTAGTACTCTGGCCAGAGATTTATACACTATTATCCCCTCAGATAGCATAGGATATCCAGCATGTCTGTGAGCGGTGAATCCTCGACAACGATGCATCGACTCCTACATGCATCGGGGTCTCACCCAATCCCGCCGCCTTATGACCCCAAGTGAGTCGGCAAATGGGTCAAAGTGAGACGCCTATCATGTAGAGTCTCAATGACGATTCGAGTCGTGAGGACTAATCGGTACAACCAAGACCTCGGACTTATCCACTCTACAAATGGTAACCACTTGGAAAATCCGAACGAGGGTAGTTCGATAGATCACCAGGTCACTATCTATCTGCATGCTCAGAACATCACAATGTTCCCTACCAATGAAACATGGTACTTCGCATCGCAGATACTAGTCTCAATCTCGGGCGGCCTTATCCTCATTTTGACGGCCCAATCGACTAGGAACTAATTCAGAGTACACAGTGACTATTAGATGTGTTTCATGATAGCCGTCATACCCACTATCACATCTAACATACACTATAGTGCATTCTAGGTCTTTACTCAACGCAATTGTTAATCATCATACAACACAATGAAAGTAAAGAATGCCATATAAATAAATGCGAATATCAAATATAAAGATTGTCATTTACAAGAGTCTATAAACCCACACGCCACAAGTTGGCTAGTTGGGCATCTACTCTAACACCAGTGACACAGGGGGAACAAGGAGCAAATCCAATTGGACTTGATCTCCGGTGGAATAAAAATCATCCACCCGAGCAGGTCATAGGAAACTTCGAATCTCCTTTTTGCACACGAGGCCAGAATCACATGATCATTTTGATTCTGCATTCATCTCTCATATAGAGCCTAAGAAAATCGATGAAGCCTTAGCTAAACCCAGCTGGATAGACGCTATGCAATAAGAGTTAAATCAATTTAAGCGTAATAACGTATGGCAACTTGTACCTAGACCCTCTAATCATTCAGTTATAGGAACTCGATGGGTCTTTAGGAATAAACTGAATGAAGATGGCATAGTTACTAGAAACAAAGCTAGGCTGGTAGTGCAAGGATTTAGGCAGATGGAAGGTTTAGATTTTGATGAGACGTTTGCACCAGTAGCTGGGCTAGAAGCCATTCGCATGTTTCTTGCATATGCTGCATTCAAAGATTTTAAAGTATTTCAGATGAATGTTAAGAGTGAATTTATCAATGGGATCTTAACAGAGGAAGTGTATGTTGCACAACCTCCTGGCTTCGTAAATCATACATATCCAGATTATGTTTATAAGTTGGATAAAGCTCTATACAGGTTGAAGCAAGCACCCAGAGCTTGGTATGATACACTGTCAAAATTCCTTATTGAGCATGACTTCACAATAGGCACAGTGGATAAGAAATATGTAAAAGCTGATCATGTCTTATTAGCTCAAATTTATGTTGATGATATTATTTTGGGTCAACTAACCCAAAATTGTGCCAGAAGTTTTCGAAGCTTATGCAGGATAAATTTGAAATGAGTATGATGGGGGAGCTGACGTTCTTTCTAGGCATACAAGTACGATAGTTGGAGAATGGAATTTTCATTAACAGTCTAAATATACGAAAGAACTGCTGAAGAAATTTGGCATGGACAACTGTTCAGCAGCGGCTACCCCAATGAGCTCTTCAAGCTGGATAAAGATGAAGCTGGAACTGCCATTGAGGTATCACTTTATCGTGGTATTATAAGCTCTTTGCTTTACTTAACTGCTAGCAGACCAGATATCATGTTTGCTGTCTGTATGTGTGCTAGATTCCAAGCAGAGCCGAAGCAATCACATTATATAGCGGTGAAGAGAATTTTAAAATATTTAAAGGGTACTTCCAACGTGGGTCTTTGGTATCCCAAAGACTCAGCCTTTCAACTAATTGGTTACAGTGATGCAGACTACGCAGGATGCAGGATTGATCGCAGGAGCACTAGCGGTACTTGTCAATTTTTAGGAGATCGTTTGATTTCCTGGTTTAGTAAGAAGCAGACGTCGATCACAACATCAACAGCTGAAGCAGATTACCTCGCAACTGGCAGCTGCTGTGCTCAAATTCTTTGGATACAACATCAGCTGAAGGACTATGGCATCGATGCTTCTGATGCGCCTATTCTCTGCGACAACACTAGTGCAATCGCGATCACCCAAAATCCAGTCATGCATTCAAGAACAAAGCACATCGATATCAGGCATCATTTTATAAGGGACCACGTGCTAAAGAAGGACGTCCGGTTGGAGTACGTGTCGACTGAGCAGCAAGTAGCTGACATCTTCACAAAGCCTCTACCAGACGCTAAGTTTTCTTCTTTTAGAAACATATTAGGTCTCCTTGAATTGCCTTGATTTGTTTATGCGCTAACAATTTTGCAGGTTGTAAGCTGTTGCTTAAATCAGCTGCAAGTCTTTTGTTCAGGGGGAACGCATAGACTTTCAGCTGAGGCAAGCACATTGCGTTAGAGGATATCTGTCATAGGGGGAACCAGGATCTGAATTGTTAAGCGTGACGTCAGCTGAATATGTAGCGTCTGGATACACTCAGATGTTACATATACACAGCTGATGCTTATTTGTGATCAGATCTTGCCACCCCTCAGCGATACATTAAAATAAGCAGTGATATTATTACAAATCGCTGTACCAGTTATGGCGATATCAAAATTGAAGCGCGTCTTTTTAATCTTTTCCTTGTACGGGTAAAATCTTTTCAAAATCAATTTTAAAATATCTTCTCATTTTCGTATTTTGATAAAATCTTTTTACCATCATTTCAAAATATTGTACGCGTCATTGGATGATTGACACGTGTTTTCATGATTCCAATCGTCACATCGACATCGCTTCTTTCTTTTGTCGTTTACTATTCCATACATATTTATGGCGTTTCCTTTTCGCTAACACTTACCTTGCATATTTCACTCTTGCGTATTCTTGCTCTCTGCGTATTTTCTTGCAAACCCTTTTCAGGCGTACTCTAAGTTAATCTATCAATCAGAAATGGCATCTTCTCTGTTTGTTGACAATGTACATGTGTGTTTTGAATCTGTTCTTGCTATGGACAATGCCGGGATGGTGGCGATGTTCGAATCCCTTGTGGATACTGGATTGAAAGGCTTCCTGGGTTGTCCTGCAGTGATTCACGAAGCTGCTTTGTTGGAGTTCTTTGCAAATGGATCAGTTAGGGATGGAATGGTTGTTAGTACTGTAAATGGAGTAACAATGGAGATTTCTGAGCAATTGTTCGCAGAAACGTTTGAGCTTCTAGTAGAGGGTTTGACAGATTTGTTGGAGATCCCTAAGGATTTAGTGTTTGATGTGAGGAGCATCGTTTCTCTGTCTGGTGAACCAGTAAGTTTGTCCGGGAAAAAGAAGGAGATGGCGATTGAGTTTCGACTTCTATGTGACATTTTGGCCAAGACAATATCTGTCAAGGCCGGGTCATTTGATGCAATCACACAGGAGAAGTTCTTGATGATGGCGGCGATTACTTGTGGCGTAAGGATTAACTGGAACAGGCTGCTGTTCAACATCTTTAAGGACATGGTGACTCCGGGGTCAAGGAAAGCCAAAGGGTATGCTATTCAAATCAGCCTGTTGCTGGAAAATGTTTCAAACTTGGAACTGGGCGAATCCTCGGAGTTTCCTTCTTCGAAAATCCTCACAGAGAAGACCGTGCATCGGTATATTGTGTTAAATGACAAGGTTGGTATGGAAGTTGTTTCAACTGAACCAAGGGTGAAGAAAACACCCACAAAAAGGGCTGCGAAGAGACCAGCTAAAGATGCTGCTGTTGCACCAGTGGCGAAAAAGAAGCGGACTACAAAGAGTACAACTGGTTCTGAAAAAGAAACTCCGGAGACTTTTCCTGTTGAAGCAGTGCCTCTTCAAATGATTGTACCAACCCCAGCTGCCCCGGCTGAGCAACCCCCTGTCCCCAAATGAAAAACTCAGAAGAGGAAGAGGAGGTTGATTCTAGGCTCCGATGATGAAATTGTTGATAGTGAACCAGTTGTTGGCGGTATTACTGTTGGAGAAGCAATTGTTGAGAGTGTTGGGATTTCTGAGGCAGAGACAGCAGTTGACAGTGTTAATGTTGAGACAGTTGTTGTTGAACCGGTTTCGTTGCCAGCGGCTGCAGATGTTATTAACAAGGGTATATCCACTACTGATGACGTGGATATTATAATTGAGCAGGTCCTTGCCGAGACTGCTCAAATTGACACAGTCGTGGGAGATCAAGATGTAGTTACATCTGAGGTTGAAGATAAGACCGTTGGAACAGCTGATGAGTTCGAACTGTGGTTTAATCTCTCATCTGAGGAAATTCAGGCTCGTCTAGCTGCTGATAGACCCATTGAGACAGCCAGTGATACTGACAAGGAGTTTATTGTTGATCAGGTTTTTGGAACAGGTGTTGAGATAATGGAGACAGAGGATGTTGACCAATCAGCAGAAGAGGCAATGTCGCTAGAAGATATTCTGATGACAATTCCAGTAGATTGCCCATTGCCGTCTGCCGGTGTGGAGGTCACGAAGATTATTTTAGGCAAGACTATCTCAATTCCTGGAGTCAATGAAGGGGACTGGTACAAGGCCAGTCTTCCCAAGATTCCTTCGGCAGAGAAAGGGAAGGCACCCCTTTTGGAGAGAGACCCTGTTAAGGGCAATCCGATTAAGGAGCAATTTTCTCTGATTCTTGCGGACATAGAGGTGCTTGTAATGCTACGAGAAAAGATTATAGATGAGGTAGACAGATTCTTTAATTCTTTCAGTCTGAAGAGGTTAGCTACTTTGAAGATAGATGAATCATATTTTGACAAGGAGACACTCATTTTGTCGTGGGATGAAACAGACTCCATGAGAGTTGCTCTCAACAGGAGGACGTACATTTTGACCAAGTACAGAGAATTGTTGATCAGAAAATTTTTGGAGGCGAGGAAAATCAATTTTACCCCAAGTGAAGGTTCTTCTACTACCGATCTCAAAGTAATGGAGATGCTTTCTGATCTTCATTTGTGTGTGATAGAATAACTAAAGGAACAGACGATGGCACACGGTCTTAAATGGGAAAAGACGTGTTGCTCCAAAATCTTTGAAGGTCGCCCCCGTGATCCAGGAGCTATAATTTCCAGAACCAACACCAACACTCGCTCTACATGCTGGATTAGAACCATGATTCGTGTTGATGGTTTTTGGGTCATTGAACCTTGTGGCGATCATTGGGTAAAGATACCTCGGAGAGCTGTAAATAATGAGATTTTACGTCACTTTCATATGTGGACACGCTACCACCTGTAAGTGAATTTTTCAGAGTTATGAGATAGAGATTGGCAGATGTCTGTATGGAAAATGCCAAATTTGTTGTTTCTGACAGACTCCTACCATTGGGTTCTTTAAATTTTTGCAGGGCATTATCTATTGTTGAGCCAGTTTCCGTTTCTGTTTCTCAACAGTCGTAAGTTATTTCTTGGAGGTTATCTCAACTATGTACAGCTTTTATTCGGTATAGTTTATTTGCTGGTTTGCATACAGTTGACATCCGTAGTTTTGTTTCTACCATTGCTTTGGACATAACAGTATTAAGAGATGTACAGATAGCTACTAGTTCAAGTTCAGTTGCTCCGAGTGTACAGATGATGATAGATTGGAGTCCTTTTTCTTCATCTACTTCAGACGACTCCTCTATGCATTTCGATGATCATGATACTGCTGATACTTCGATTTCTCTACCACCTGCTGCTACTGATGTTATGGAGTCTTTAGCAAAATTGCGTGCTTCTGTTGACCAAATTCAGAGTGAACAATTCAGACGCAGCAATGATGCTCATAATCTCAGAGATATTCTTCTTGTGCATCTTCGAGACCTTGAGAAGAGAATATCCGCAAGATTTGATGAGCAGGACATAGTGAACAGGCTCTTGCGCAAAGTTGCATGATCAAAAGAACCTCTTGTCGCTGGATCTCAAATCAACTCACCAAAGCTAAGTACTCAAGTTGCTGCTGCTGCCTTTGATACAGTTGATGTTAGGAGGGTGGTGAAAGAACTTGACGCTAAAGTAACTATTTTGGATGGGCAGGTTTCTGAAATTCGAAGTGATCAACTCGATTTTCGTTCTAAATTAGAAGAAAATTATCTCAATCTTTCTACCCAGCTCGGTCTCATCGTTGATTATCTAAGAAGCGGAGATGCCAAAAAGGGGGAAAGTGGTAGCAGCCGCCCCCAACCACCTCCTGACAACCAAAGCCGACCCAGCGGGGGAACTGGTGGTAGTGGTGCTAGGGACAGTGGTAACAAAGGTGGAAGTCGTAGTAGAGGCGATAGGAGTGGATCTTCGAAGAAAAGATATTCAAGCAGTAGTGGTGGACCATTCAGGAGATCGTTTGAAGACTGGCTAGGATAAATTGTTGTTGACTCTTGTTGTACAAATCTTGTGTACATTTTATCAGCAATGAAATTTAGAATTTCAGCAGACTTTTGTGCAATTTATCTTTGCTCACTCATATATCTTAAGGCTGCTAAGTTTTGTCATCACCAAAAAGGGGGAAATTGTTAAGATAAATTTTATTAGTTTTGGTGATAACAAAATAAGACATTTGCTGATACGAAGTTACTTCTGGAGAATCAGCCGTTACAATTAACAGCAAAGTATATTCAGACGTCAGGTTATCTCAGACTTGGGCATTCGATATTTCAGACGTTGAGTTAAATATCTTCAGATGTTGAATCAGTTGTTAGATATCAGATATTGGTATTCGAGAATATTTCAGCAGTTGAGGTGAAGCACTCAGTTGATGGATTTCTATTTCAGAGGTTGAAGATTTTTGGTTATCAGTTTTTGGTATCGGGTTCTTATGTCAATCGTAAGAGCAATTCAGGTGTTGATCTAGGATGATGCAATCAGACTTTGGTATTCATTCAGCCGTTGTGTTCTTATGTCAGAAGTATATTGATTCAGAAGTTACGTATTTATTTCAGTAGTAAGTATCTTCAGCAGTTGGCTACAGTGTCCTTGATTCAGTCGTGATTATTGATGGAACATTCAGTCGTTGCAACCAGTCGTCATATTCTCAATTTGCAAAAAGGGAGATATTTCAGGCGTTGGATATCTAATCAGCAGTTGGTATGATCAGTCGTTGGTTGTTATGATCAGAAGTTGTATTCTACTTCAGTAGCGAGCATATTCAGCCGATGGGATTCAGTTGTTATTTTAATATCAGTCGCAACTATTCAAGTGTTATCGTTGTTCTTAACGAACAACAAAACTACGTCATTTGGATTAGTTGATACGACAGTGTTTGGCTTAGCGCTAAAAATCAGAAGTTGGTTTATGATTTGAACTATTCATCATCTTCAAGGAAGGAAAAGCTGAATCAACAACAAGAAACTTCAGGCACGAACGATGAATCGATTCAAACAAGATCATATATTCAAATTGAAAAGAATCAATGGTGAAGATTGAATCGTACAATTGCCTGGAATTAAGGAGACAACGTTGGTACTATTTTGGGTAAATAGTACACATTTACAAAGAACGTTTTACGGTGATTGCACAAATATGGAAAGAGACAATTTGGCTCTGACGGTGTGCAATTTTCCCATGTAGTGAAACAGAAAATACGGTTGCATGATTATCAGTATTTTCAAAAGGGATGTTGTTTCATTAGAACAAATTTAATGACCGTTGGAGGACGAAGACTACATACAGAGCTGGTATTTGAATTGAAGAAGCTCTCGACTCTCCTCTCGACTACTTGCCGTCACTATGCTATTATTTTGTCTCCATCATTCTTGAGCTTACTCACTGTCAAAGTTATCTCTCAAAAGCTCGCAAACTCGAAGAACACTTAACCAGCGCTTATTGTTCTACCTTCGAGTTCATATTCTGGTTCATTATTGAATCGAATTTCTTAGATTAGAAACCAGAAGATTTACAGACTTCAATAGTTGTGTACCTCATTGTAAAATCCATTTGAGTCTATAACAAACGTGCTCCTTAAGCCGTTTGAGAAAAATTCTATTCACTTGTATTCAGCAGCTGCGACTGCTTTGTGTTGATATTGCTAGGAGTTCACCTTGAGCGAGGCTCGATGATTGGGTGTTTGCAGAAGGCCTGTAACCATCAAATCTTCTAGTGGAACCTTACTGAAAAGGAAGAAGGGGAGACGTAGGATATTGATATCCGAACTTTCATAAACAAATTTCTTGTCCCTTAACTTTTACTTAACGCATTCATTTACTGCTTTACTGTTCACTGATTATTGGCTTCTTTCCGCACAATATTTTTTAGCCAAGAAATCATCATTTAAACTGAGATCCTTAAATCTGGTAACTCAGATTTATGTTAAGCGAGGTGCTTGTCAAACTATTTTAAAGGGTTTCGAAAATTTGAAAATACCAAGAGTTCATTCAACCCCCCTTCTGAACTCTTGCAGCTGTTTTTCGAACCACATTGATCCTATCATTCCCGATTGTCGATCTCTGTCGCGATACCCTAGCTACTGTTAACCGAACCTTATCTTCTCCGATTGATGACGGTAGACAGCTCTGATTGAAGTAAGAGTGGTAGCGTTGGATTCCTCTTGCTGATACGCTTAATTTGGATATTGCTTTCGGATGTTTGCTTGAAGCTGGTGAGGTGCGCGAAGACATCTCCTTTCTGTAGTTTTTTAGTGTACCGTCCTAGCTTGTTGGGGTAAGTGTTCAGACCCAGCCTTGTGTTTTTTTAGAGCTCTCTGTTGAGTTAGAGAGGTAATATAGCGCTGGTTGAGTTCGTAGCTCCCAGCTGTTGCTTTTATGTGTTTCGGTCCTTGAGTAGTTGTTTGTAATTGGCTTAGCAGGTGTGAGATCTGCATTGCTCGGACCTAGTTTGTAGTAATTGTTGCAAAGAGACTTGAGGTACAGTTGTGAGCTTGTTACAGCATTGAGATTTGGCATGGATATGTGCTTATGCTTGCTGTTTTGTGATGCTGTGTATATTGTCTTGTTATC
Source organism: Dorcoceras hygrometricum (assembly GCA_001598015.1). NCBI lineage: Eukaryota > Viridiplantae > Streptophyta > Magnoliopsida > Lamiales > Gesneriaceae > Dorcoceras > Dorcoceras hygrometricum. Next base: position 93,689 of record KV012859.1, read on the forward strand.
TGTTGCATTGTGTTGCACTACATACACGCATCTGTTGCATGTTGTTTCAGATCTCTTGTAGCCGTGCCTTATGTTTGTTGATTGAGCGTGCCAGGGTGCTGTTAGTGGCGAGCGGATAACTCCCGTACCTCATCTTCCTGCTGGGACTGTTATCCACCGTGAGCGGAGTGGGTAGCTCCCACATCTCATGTGTTGGGAAACAGAAGGTTGAGCGTTGATTATGCACCTGGTACCGTGTGTTGAGACGAGTGGGTAGCTCTCATATACTCACACACATTGTGGCCACTGTCTTCTGTTCAGATTCCAGTTGTTGAGCTGCCTTTGGAATCTTTTGGCTCCCTGTGTTCAGTTGTAGCCTTGATCTCATGCATAGCATTTTCATTTTATCCGTTGCTATCTAACTGCTGTTTTCAGTTGCTCTCCGTACTGGGGTTTGACCCCTGTCCCTCTGGAGCTTTGTTGTTTGTTGCCTGTGTGTGCTTTCAGGTTATCATGGTTACTCTGCTGGTCGTGGAGTAGACCCAACTGGAGGTGCCCCAGGAGATGGTTAGAGTGTCCCATTTAGCGTATAGCATATTATGTATCAGTACTGATAGCCGGGGGTTATCCTGTTCTTTGTAGTAGTGGTTGTATGGTACTGGATATATGTTTTAATGCTGTACTGTTGTACTGAATTGATTTGGTAAATTGGGATATTTAAGTATTGTTGTATTTTAAATTATATGTTTTAATCGTCAGGCTAAAGCGAAAATTTTAAGCACTTTTGTATGCTTCCGCTACTATTGTGCGTGGTTTAACTCTGTATTATGCACAAGGCCTGAAAATATGGCATGGATAGCATATGGTCTATATGGAAAGGGAGAGGACGCTGTTTGACGAACCAGTGTGCCCCTTTCAAATCGGAAGGGATCATGTTGTGGTTGACGAACTACATACCCTTCAATTGCGATAGATGGGATTTGTACCCAGTTCCTGATATCAGATGACAGTTTGATTAAACGATGTTGACCTATGTACAGGTGTCTAAGCCATATTTCGATTAATAATAAGAACATAGCACAGGGTGATTTATAATCACGACTCTGAGAAATATTTAAGATTCTTCCTTTTAAAAGAAAGTAAATGTTCTAAAGGATTAAATCATGTGCAGTTATGCTTTCAAAGTTTCCAGATTTAACAGATTATATTGTTCAGCTTTTCAAGCTTTCTCTGTTCAGTTTTGTTTTCTAGATTATCGTATTATAATACTCAGTATTCGCATTGTTCATATTTGAACTATAGTACAGATAAAGTTATTGATATTCTTGCATTGCCTGCTTTTGCTATCCAGATTTACTTGTTGGGCTCCTAGGCCCACTAGTTTTCTTGAGTGCAGGTGATGTATAGTAGGGAGCTGGATGGTTCGAATTGGAACGGATCGGAGGTGTTTATCGTGGACTCCAGTTTCAGTTCTGTGTTCAGATCTGATTATCGCTAACAATAGCTTCCATTTCGATTTCAGTTTCTTTGTCTTTGTTGTATAACAAAATTATAGTTACATCTTTCGAAGAATAGCAGATTACCAATCCGTTGTTTTGATAAAATCTGAATTACATTGTACTTTTGAATATTGTATGATTTTCGCGTAGTTATATGAACAGATCTGTTTTGGTTTATTTCAGTTCTATGAATACAAAGTTCTATTCTTTATCAATTCAGTCCAGTTTGTACGTTGTTTGTTTTGATCCGCGTACAAACTTTTAGAATTTTCAATTCGAACCGCAAAATTTATTAATTTAAGTGAGAAAAAATCCACTCGCTACAATTGGTATCAGAGCATGGTCCTTGAGATAAACACTTCTTCCAGTCTGAGACAGTTCTCGCCAGCCGCTTCTACCATTCTGTGAGTTTTATTTCATGTTCTAGCATATAATAATCTCTCATATTAGTATTGTAGTGGTTTTGGGTTACCCATACAGATAATGGCAGGAAGAAGTAGAGGAAGAAGAGGTACCATAGAAGGAGAGGGTGAAGCCGATTGAAATAACCCTGTCCTAACCAGCATGGCCAAATTACTAGAACGTCCGGTTGATCAAGCCAATCCATGAAATGGTCAACCAATAGGAAGAATAGTTGGCCGTGAAGATCCACTGGAGAGGTTTATAAACAACGACCTCAAGAATTTTTTGGTTCAACAGATCCACTGATAACAGAAAGTTGGATCAAATCGTTAGAAGTTATATTTGATTATTTACACCTGACCGACCAGGAGAGATCTCGGTGTGCAATTTATATGCTGAGAGGAGATGCAATGATTTGGTGGAAAGGGGCCAAATTGACTGTAGACTTGGCAATGCTCACCTGGGAAGAGTTTAAGCGGGTGTTTTATGATCAGTACTTCACAGTGGATGTGAGGGAGGTGCAGAATGAGTTTTTAACTCTTAAGCAAGAAGGTATGCCAATGCGGGATTATATCCGCAAATTTGAGAGAGGATGCTACTTTGTTCCTCTAATAGGGACAAATGCTGAAGTGAAGCTTTGACATTTTATAAATGGATTGAAGCCGATGATAAGACATGATGTTAGGCTTGCAGAACCAAATGACTATAGAGCAGCTGTGAATAAAGCCCTATGGGCTGAGCAGGATTGGAAAGTGATTGTACTTTCGAATATTGTATGATTTCCGCGTAGTTATATGAACAGATCTGTTTTGGTTTATTTCAGTTCCATGAATACAAAGTGCTATTCTTTATCAATTTAGTCCAGAATTCGCACGTTGTTGTTTTGATCTGCGTACAAACTTTTAGAATTTTTCAATTCGAACCCCAAAATTTATTAATGTAAGTGAGAAAAAGTCCAGTAGCCACATTAGCGCTACACCCGATCTGATTCCTCTACACTATTCCAGCTCGCGACCACCAAACCACGTCGCACAGGAGTCCAGCGCAGAACAACCATATCACGCGTACTCAGCGTACAGCTCAGAACACGCACAGATCAGATCACGCCACATCGACAGATCGCATCTGCCTATCAGTTCCCGTGCACTTATCAGCTCGTGAAACCAAGAGATCGCGCTAGTAAACTCTAGCAACCAGCTTCTAAGCTGATATCACCAAACGACATCACGTCGTCTCCAGCTCAGGGCAAAACATATTACGCATACGTAGACCAGTTCACATACATCCAGCTCTCGCCCAATCTGGAAACCTTAAACCGCACAGGTCTACTCCAAAATCATGAACCGAGTCGGTTCACACAGTACCACTAACTCGCGCACCTGTACGTCGTTTTCCATCCCTTCGCTACTCCAACAGCTCAGAGCTATTCCGTTCCTTAACAGCTCGCGCTAGGAATAGTAGAACAGATCGCGCACTGAACAACTTACACGTACTGGGCATTTCTCTCCCAAAGCTGAAACCTTCACAGCTCTTGTCCAATCTAACTCACGCTTGATTCATTCTATCTCAAATTCGAAGATCATTATCAGCTTAGACCAATACTCCTAAGCTCAATACCCGACAACTCACGTCTCCCTTGGTTAATCCTCATCAAACAGCTTACGAAATTAAGTCTTGCTAGTTCCTCTAATATGCTCATAATATGCCACTAATTAAATCAATTATCAGTCCTCACATCCTCCCCACCTTAAGAGATTTCGTCCTCGAAATCAGATGACAAGCACATATTACAATTAAATAAAACCAGAGAATTACCAAGACTCAAATATAACAATCCAGTATATCTCAATATATCCAAGGTAACTCAACACACAAATCATCAGGCTAAAGTTTACCTGAATCAATACTGTGAAAGCTCAAATATATGAGGCCACTCTTGTCTCATATTTTCTTCAACTTCCGAGGTAGCTTCTTGTCTACCATGCTTGCTCCATTGGACCATTACCAATGGAATATTCTTTTTTCTCAAGTGTTTCTCCTTACTATCCAGAATCTGCACTGGATATTCAACATAACTCAGGGCCGGATCCAGCTCAACTTCATCAGTCCTTAGCACATGGGACGGATCTGGCTCATATTTACTCAATATTGATACATGAAACACATCATGTCGTTGCTAACTCGGCAGGAAGTTGCAATCGATACGCCAAAGATCCAATTCTCTCAACAATCTCGAATGGACCAACGAATCTTGGAGCTAACTTACCCTTAAGCCTGAATCTCATCACGCTCTTAAACGGAGAAACTTTCAGAAACCCTCGATCACCAACCTGAAATTCCAAAGGCCTGCGCCTCTTGTTAGCATAGCTAGCTTGACGATCTTGTGTAGCCTTCATTCTTCTTCAAATCAGCTCAACCTGATCCTTCATATGCTGCACAAACTCAGGGGTAGACAACTATCTCTCACCAACTTCTTCCCAACAAATAGGTGATCTACACTTTTGACCATACAAAGCCTCGAACGGGGCCATACCTATAGTCACTTGGTAGCTATGATTGTATGAAAATTATAACAGGGATAATCCTGCCGGCCACCAATGAAATCCATCACAATTGCTCGTAGCATGTCCTCCAAAATCTGAATAATTCTCTCAGATTGGCCATCTTTCTGAGGATGATAAGTTGTACTCATGGCCAATCTCGAACCCATCTCTTCTTGCAAACTCTTCCAAAATTGAGAAGTAAATCTTGGATCTCTATCAAACACTATCAAAACCGGAACTCCATGCAATCTAACCACATGGTCAATGTACAGTCTCTCCATCTTCAATGGGCCTCGTTCATGATGGTTTCTCTCAAATCGATCAGGTTCGGAACTACAATCTACCATGAAATCTCAAGCATCCATCAGAAGTAACAGTAAAATCTCCCAACTGACCATTCTGGCCTTTTATCTTCAACTCATGAACGTACAGGTCAGTCCTCTGTGCTGCTCTAATGTCCGCCACAATCTGTGGTTCAACCTAAAAGGAAGAAACTACAAAGTAGTGATCTCTGGCTGAAAACACCATCCAGAAGTCCCAAAATTCTCCTGGACTTCGGATATACTCAAAGATGTCAACATCGCAGGCTGGGCTTTCCTACTCAAGGGATCTGCTACTAAGTTCATTCGCCCAGGCTGATACTGAATCTCACAGTCAAAATCCTTGAGCAACTCCATCCAACGACGCTGTCTCATATTCCGATCTGACTGAGTGAAGATACACTTCAAACTCTTGTGGTCTGTGTACACACAAACTGCTCACCATACAAGTGGTGATGCCAAATCTTCAGGGCAAAAACAATAGCAGCCAACTCTAGATCGTGAACAGGGTGTCTCGTCTCATGGGGTTTCAACTGTCGAGACGCATAGGCTACCACTCGACTGTTCTGCATCAATACACATCCCAAACCACTCAGAGATGCATCGAAAGAAACCACAAAACCTCCAGAAGGACGATAAAGTCAACACAGGAGCAAAAGTCAACTTCTCCTTGAGCAATTGGAAACTCGACTCACACTCATTTGTCCCCAGAAATCTTCTATCCTTCTGGGTCAACTCCGTCATCAGCGTGGCTATTGAAGAAAATCCCTCAATGAAACGTTTGTAATTGTCAGGCCTCGTGCTCTCAACAGATAAACACATGCGGAAGCTATCAAAAAGTGGGTAAGTAGAACCTGGGTTTACCTGAAAACAATACAACAAAGAAACAAACCAAGCCCCGGAGGGACATGGGGTCAAACCCCAGTACGGAGAGCAACTATAAAACAGCAATAAACAGCAAGGAATAAAATGCAGATGCTATGCATGAGAAAGGAAACAACAGTTCAACGGGATGGATCAGACAGTGGCCACAGGGTGTATTCCAAGTGTGGTAGTTAGCCACTCGCCAGGACACAACACCCGAATACCAGATGCAATAAACAACTCCCTTGTTGTTGCTCAACCTATGAACTGTGGTAGTTAGCCACTCGGCGCATAGGGGCTAATTCAACCCAGCAGGGGAATGAGAGTACGGTATCGCCGCTCGCCCTCGCATCCTGGTAAGAAAACATAGCAACAAAGACGGCAACAATGGCTGAAAAGGGATGCAGTTGCGTGTATGCACATGCGGGAATAATGTGAACATATCAACATATGCACAACAATAGCCAAACCAGCAGCATACACCATTTAGCACACGGCAAACCCAAACCATAGCCTCAACAGGCACAACACAGGGCAGCCAACAAATAGCCATCTCGCAAATATCCAAGCCATCATCATGCTGGAATTTATAAGCTCAAATCCGTACCTTGACGTGCTGAGTTACAATTACCACTGAAAAAGATCCCGAAGGCTCTAATAAAATCCTGCTAAACACACAGCGCACACAATAAATCCTACGGGATACTACACAGAACACTGCTGGGAGTTACCACTCACACCAGTCACGAATTCATCAGCATAACTCAACAAAAAAGCTTATACTATGGCTAGAAACAAGTTCTCACCAAACCAGAACGTAGCTCTACCCGGTCGACACGATACTTCGAACGGCAGCAACTTCGCGTTCCTCCAATAGCCAACGACAGCTTCTAAAACTGGTACGAAAAGAAAGAGCTTCTCGAGAGGAGTCCAACGCTACCTCGCACGAGCAAAACACTCACCGGAGACGACGAGAATCACCGGATAAAATCAACGGTGAACAGGGCTAGGGTTCGAAACGAAGAACGAAAGTGGGAAATATTCTAAGTGTGGGATTTTGTATCTCAACTCAAAGACCAAGTCTTTTAAATATATAAATCCCGCCTCTGCTGAAATCTTCAAAACAACCCACCGACAAAATCAGCAGATACAACGAAATCTCAAATCAGCAGTCACCGGAGACGACGAGAATCACCGGATAAAATCAACGGTGAACAGGGCTAGGGTTCGAAACGAAGAACGAAAGTGGGAAATATTCTAAGTGTGGGATTTTGTATCTCAACTCAAAGACCAAGTCTTTAAATATATAAATCCCGCCTCTGCTGAAATCTTCAAAACAACCCACCGACAAAA
>KV012859.1:102407-121663 GCA_001598015.1 Dorcoceras hygrometricum
GGCACTAACTCTATGCTGAAGTCAATCTCCCGCCTCGGAGGAAAACCAGGAATCTCCTCCGGAAATACGTCGGGGAACTGTCGCACCACGGGAACGTCACTGAGCTGCTAGACGATACGGGGCACGAGAAATCGGAGCTGTGCCTGGCACTAACTCTATGCTGAAGTCAATCTCCCGCCTCGGAGGAAAACCAGGAATCTCCTCCGGAAATACGTCGGGGAACTGTCGCACCACGGGAACGTCACTGAGCTGAACACTAGAAGAAGAAGACGCATCCAAAGCGTAAATCATAAAGCCAGCATTCCCCAAGGACAACAAGCTAAACATCTCCATCGCTGAGACCAACGGAATCTTCGATCTCGAGTCCTGGCCATAGAAGTCCCACTTCTCGCCAGACAGAGGCCTAAAGCGCACAATCCCATGGAAGCAATCCACAGAGGCCCTGTAGTTGGATAGCACATCCATCCCAACTATACAATCGAAATCCCAAAGCATCAAACGAATCAAATTTGCTAACAAGGCATGCTCACCAAACCGCAGCATACCACCCAACAAAATCTCTTGCTAACACAGGCTTACACCACCGGGGGTAGAAACAGAAACAACATCACGCAAAGGGACGGTACACAAACCATGCTCAACAACAAAAGAATCGGAAATAAACGAATGCGAAGCACCGGTGTCAAACAACACACGAGCAGGAAAGTCAAATACAAGACATGTACCTCCAATCACCCGGCTCGGTGTCTCCTCGGCCTGCTCTCTCATGAAGGCGTTAACCTACTCCTGCTGAGGTCCTGGAAAGAAAGGTTGAGACGACTGCCCAAAACGCGAAGGGCCAGGCTGCTGAAACGGCCTAAACGGAGCCTCACCAAAACGGGGTTGCTGAAACTACTGCGAACGACCCCTAGACTGACCCCCATGACCCTGAGGCTGGGCCGCGGTCTGCTGTGCTCCAGCTGTCGGACACACTCTCGCAAAGTGCCCATACTGACCACAAAGATTGCAGGAACCCTGCACCCCAACACACTGCGTGGAAGAATGCTTTCCTCCACAAAAGCCACAGAAACTCCGCCCGAGAGCCCTGCTACTCGAACTACCAGAACCAGAAGACCCTGAACCGGACTTCTTCTTGAATTGCTGACCGCGGGGTCGAAACCTCTGACGGCCAGGCTGCTGAGCTACCTGCTGCTGCTGCTGAGGAAAATGCACGGACTGAGAACTCTGGGACGACTGAGCTACCTGACCAGCGGGCCTACCACCCTGCACCGCTTGTGCCACCTGTGCCCTGCGCGCACTACGGCTCTTCATGCCCTCCTCGATGTGGATAGCAGTATCCACAGCCTCAGCATAAGATTTGGGTTTTCTTGTCAAAACACTCTGATAAAATTCTTCATTCAAGCCTTCTACAAATCTGGTGAGCTTAGCCCTCTCCCGGCCAGCAACATGCGGAACAAAAGCCAAAAGTGCAGAAAATTTGCGAGCGTAATCTTCAAAACAACCCACCGACAAAATCAGCAGATACAACGAAATCTCAAATCAGCAGGAATAACAATTCAGCAGACACATTTCTCTCGAACGAACCTGCTGCCTCCAGCAGCAACGATAGCGAACGCCTTTTTAACACAACCCAAAACGGCGTCGCAGCGAATAACCCAAACGACGTCGCATAGCGCAAGTCAGCAGAGCTACCATCAGCTGGTCTCTCAAACCATCTGCTGATTAGAGTCAACGAAAAGCAAAGATTCTTGCTGCTGGTCGCACGCGCAACTCCAAAACGCAGCGTTCCAACTAAATGAAACGGCGTCGCATAGAACACACCAACTAAGCTTCCAGCAGCTGAGCGCTAAAACTAAAAGCGTTAACAAAACCAGCAGCTGGTCTCTAAATACTAAAACGTCATCGCTTCAACTAATCTAAACGGCGGCGTATTACACTTGCTACAGGAAATAGCTGCTAACAGATCTCACCCAGCTGCTACTTCACCAAAACGCCATCGTTTCGATATCCTATAGCGCGCTCCTGCTGAATCCACGTCAGCGTTGCTATCACCAACTCTTCGCACAACGCTACGCTAACAACCAACTGCTGACAGCCCATGCACATCAAAACGACAACGTATCACTCCCCCGCGATACAAAACGCGCTAAGCTGCCAACAGCAATGCTTACGTCGGCAGCTTCGAAACCCAACTAATGCATGACGTCATCAGATCTGTTATCAGCAGATACCTCTAAACTCAAAATTTCACAAATCTCCAGAATTACTCTAAGGATGGAAATCGACCCGAAAACACAATTCAAACATACAAACCGAGATCTGAATCCCCAAAAATCATCAAAAATCGATAACTTCAACAATTAATCCTTACTCAACATTTCAGGTCTCACAGCTGATCATCAATTCAGTCGAAAAGTCCAGCAGGTATCTACCAGCAGATACCATCTCTTTCTTTCGCAAAAAACCAGCAGTAGCAACCAAATAAGCAGTCGCAAGAAAATGATCCAAAACGACACCGTTCCAACTTTTAAAAACGACGCCGTAGCGTTATATCAGCAGGCAGCTGATCTCTTCAAAACAACCAACGACTGGTTCCAGCTGCAACATCCAAAACGCAGCGTTTTAACTTAATCAAACGACTTCGCTGCGCCTACTACATCAAATCCAGTCGACGCATACAAACACCAGCAGTTGCATAAGGGTACTCCTGCGGCTGGTTCTTCACAGACCCAATAAACTACGGATCTCCAAAACATTCCTAGGTCGCTCCCAGCTAAGAACTTCTTCGACCTTACTAGGATCCAACGAAATACCTTGTGCAGAAATGACATGACCCAAAAAGATCACCTTATCCAACCAGAATTCACACTTACTAAACTTCGCATACAATTGTGAGTCTCTCAGTTTCTGCAACACCAACCTCAAGTGCTCCTTATGCTCTCTACATTTCCTCGAATACACCAAAATATTGTCTACGAAAACAATCACAAAACGATCGACATACTCACTAAAGACGCGATTCATCAAATCCATGAAGATAGCAGGGGCATTCGTCAATCCAAACGGCATCACAAGAAACTCATAATGCCCGTATCTAGTCTGAAAAGCCGTCTTCGCCACATCAGCGTCTCTAATCCGCAACTGATGATAAGCAGATCGCAGATCAATATTAGAGTATACTGTCGATCCCTGCAGTTGATCAAACAGATCATCAATTCTCGGCAACGGATACTTGTTCTTAATCGTCGCTTTATTCATCTGGCGAAAGTCAATACACATCCTCATAGATCCATCCTTCTTATTCACAAAAGAATCGGAGCTCCCGAAGGCGACATACTCGGCCTAATAAATCCATTCTCTAAAAGATCATGCAATGGATCCTTAAGTTCCTTCAACTCATCTGGCGCCAACCGGTACGGGGCTCTCGAAATTAGGGCAGTTCCTGGCACCAACTCAATGCTAAAATCAATCTCTCGTCTCGAAGGGAATCCAGGAATCTCATCCGGAAACACATCTGAGAACTCTCGAACAATCGGGATATCACTCAACTCTATCCGGGATTCATGGGAAACATCCAGGGGATAAATCATGAACCCTGAGTTCTCTAGCGACAACAGGATAAACATCTCCATGGCTGACACTAGTGGAATCTTCGATCGCGAATCAGCACCGTAGAAATCCCACTTTTCTCCGAATTGAGGTCTAAACCTCACTACACCATGGAAACAATCAACGGTCGCTCTATAAACATACAACACGTTCATACCCAAGATGCAATCAAAATCTATAATATCCAGAGAAATCAAATTCGTCACCAACACATTCTGATCAAATCGAAACTCACAATCCACAACCACCTCATGGGAAAAAAACCACGCACCATCAGGAGTAGAAACAGATACTACATCACACAGTGGGGTAGAACTCAACCCACACTCATGCACAAACAAACCAGATATGAAGAAGTGTGATGCTCCAGTGTCAAACAAAACTCATGCAGGAAAGTCAAAGATAAAGCAAGTACCTGTGATAACTCCTCCAGGCATATCATCAGCTTGCTCTCTCGTCAAGGCATTCACTTGAGCTTGCTGAGGTCCCAAAAACTGAGTTCTAGAAGATCCTCCGAACCTAGACGGTTCTCATGGTTGGAATCCTGATCATTAGGACTCGACAAAAGGTTGTGGTCTCTGCGAAGAACCACCATCTGAACCTTACTGTGACTGATTCAAGGGCTGTCCCACCATCAAAGAACAAAACCTAGCGAAATTTCCATGCTGCCCACACCTATGGCAAAGACCCTGAACTCCACGACACTGAGAAGTCATATGCCTACCTCCACACTGACCACACGACACTCCTCCAGAGCCACTAGCACCAGAACTAACAGAACCAGAAGAACTCAAATTCGACCGTCTCTTAAACTGCTTCCCTCAAGGTTTGAACCTCTGGCGATTGGACTACTGCAATGTCTGAGGAGGTTGGAAAGAATGCATCCCTTCTGGCACGGTTTGAAAACTGCGTCCAGCTATCGACTGAACCTGATTCTGCGCTTCCAAAAGACTCTCCTCAATGTCCACCGCCCTATCTACTACCTCAGCATAAGTCGCAAGAGAATCAGCTAGCACCATACGGAACAAATCGAGGCTCAACACTCTCAGAAACTTGTTCCTCTTCGTCCTCTCCTGGTTAGCAACATGGGGAAAATACGACAGAAGAGAAGAAAATTGTCTAGAGTACTCGGTCACCCTCATGTTCCTTTGCTTCAAATTATCAAACTCCCTCTCACGGTTATTATAGTAGGACTCAGGGGTATACTCCTGATGAAAATCTGCACAGAAGCTCTCCCAAGAAATCAAAGCACCACTCTCTTATGACTCGGTAAGTACCCTTCCACCAGCGTTGATCATGATCCCTCAACTGCAAAACAGCCAAGTTCAGTCTCCTCTGTTGAGAATACTCCACCGCATCAAACAACACTTCCATATGCTCCAACCAGCCTTCACCCAATCAGACCACCCTCAACTCCAGTAAAACCAGGAGGATTCGTCCGCTGAAATCTAGCCAAAACTAACTCCATCTCACCAATCTACCTAGTCACATCTTCCACCCCAACCTCTGCCTATCTAGCTCGGCGACGCAAAGGCACACTCTGCTGCTCCACATCCTCATCACTCCCAGGGGCTCTAGACTCCCCAACTACCTGCCTAACGGTTCTACTTCTACCTCTCATTAGCTGCATCTACCAAAGCTCAAAGGTAAGAACCAAAAGCTGATAATTCACAGAAGAAAATAACACAATCACAGAGTCAATCACAAACAAAAACTCAAACTATGTGCCTAGACTCAAGTGTGATGAAAAAGAATCGAGATTATCCCAATTTAAGCTCTGATATCAAAAATGTCAGACCCGGTGCGCTAAATCATAGATTAATTACTTAAGTAATCACAATTACATCGAAGCGTAAAATATGGGTTAAAATTTTCGTTTTGGGCCGGAATTGAAATCATCTCTTAAAATACAAACATACTCAAAATATGGATTTTAACTCAAAAATCCAAACAATAGAAGTAGCATCAAATACAGATCCCCCAAATATATTATTCACTCGGGGCATCCCCTTGTTCAATAGTACAATACATAATATATATAACTGGGACTCAAAATGGGGATCTACCAGCCGACGCTCCACTCGGTCCAATTGGATTACCTGAAGACCCTGCAAAGGCCAACACATACCAAAAAAGCCCAAAATAAGGAAAATAAAACGAGGTCAAACCTCAGTATGAAGAGCATCTATAAAGAATCAATTATATCATCGTGCAATATTTCAAACGTGCAATGCATGAGGGCTACCAAGAATCATCGGTAAGCAAGGCACAACGACTCAGATGTGCAATCAAATCTCAATAATCAATCAAAATCCAAATCACAGCGACTCAGCTGGCTATCACGACTCAGCGACAACATTGGATTCTCAGCACGCCGACTCAGCCGGCAAATCGCAACTCAACGATTATCAGGTCTCAAAGAATCAGGCTCAATATGATATGCATGAATGCCAAGTATATAATTCACACGCATAAGCAATTAAGCACACGAATCATCATCTTACATCATCAAGATCACACAGAATCATCTAACACATAATCACAGCAGCTCAGACACGAATACAAATATTTCCAAACTTATATCAAAGCTGCTAGTATAAGTTCACTCGTATCTCAACTCCTCGCGGCTACTACCTCAACAGATCGCACGAGAACACAGCTCAAACAGCTCACGCACGTCTACTGCCCCTACCATCTCACAGCGATCTCAACAGGACAGCTTGAACCAACATGTAACTACAACCTGCTAAGCCATACTTAATCAGCTCAGGGACAAATAAACAGAACAGAGCTAGGAGCTATCAACTCACCCAGCTCAAACCAACTCCTCAAATACGATAACTAGATCCAAACGAAACGTAAAAAACTAACCAATGCTTACCCAAAAGCTCAAACATAACGAAATAGCTATCGGACGGTAATCGCGAAAATGTTTGAACGCTTCAACCACATCGCGCTTCCTCGACAAGTTGATCCAAGACTCCAAAGTGGTACCAAACTAAAGGTCTTGGAGAGACGAACTCAGTGCCACCAACCTTGCTCCAAACGACGGCATAAACCGACGGCAATCAAAAGAAATCGAGTACGATGAACAGTAAGGGTTTGGAATCAGTTTGTAACAAAAACTCTCTGGAAGAAGATAAGAAATATTGGGTCTAAAAATCGACTAAGTGTTGATCGACACTTATATTAATTCTCATGTCAACGCTACAGTAGAAGTCAACTCAGCTCAGACCTTAGCACTACACCAGATCTGGACGGCAATCAAAAGAAATCGAGTACGATGAACAGTAAGGGTTTGGAATCAGTTTGTAACAAAAACTCTCTGGAAGAAGATAAGAAATATTGGGTCTAAAAATCGACTAAGTGTTGATCGACACTTATATTAATTCTCATGTCAACGCTACAGTAGAAGTCAACTCAGCTCAGACCTTAGCACTACACCAGATCTGATTCCTCTACGCTATTCCAGATCGCGACCACCAAACGACGTCGCACAGGAGTCCAGCTCAGAACAACCAGATCATGCGTACTCAACGTACAGCTCAGAACACGCACAGATCAGATCACGCCACATCGACAGATCGCATCTGTGTATCAGTTCCCGCGCACTTATCAGCTCTTGCAACCAACAGATCCTGCTAGTCAACTCTAGCAACCAGCATCTAAGCTGATATCGCCAAACGACGTCGCGTCGTCTCCATCACGGGGCAAAACAGATTACGCATACGTAGACCAGCTCACATACATCCAGCTCTCGCCCAATATAGAAACTTTAAACCGCACCGTGTTAATATAAAATTTATTAGTTTTGGTGATAACAAAATAAGACCAAGAAATGACCTTAAGTCTTCGCAGAAGTTTTCAGAAGTCATGACGTCAACCCAGTGTTTTGAAGTTTTTAGAATTCATGACGTCATCCCAGTGTTTTGAAGTTTTCAGAAGTCATGACGTCATCTCAGTGTATTGAAGAGTTCAGAAGTCATGACGTCATAAGTGAATTGAAGATTTCTAAGTCTCAAAAGATTCTGAACTAAGCATTGACTTCTGAGTTGACCACTCGGGAACAGTTATTTAGAATTGAAGCTACAGTGAAAGATCGATTGTTAGAGCAAAGTGTATTCAGACTTGAGTAACAGAGTGTAGTATATTGATTCAGATCTTAGTATTTCAGAAGTGGTTACAGAGCTATCAGTGAACATAAGATTTGAGGTTATCAGAAGTGTTCGACTCAGACTTAGGAACAGTATATTTTAAGAAGTCGCAAGTATTCAGTTGTTGCAAATACTCAGTTCTCTATGTATTAAACTATGACAGCTTCGAATACACAATCAGCGATGAGATAACCAAGGGAGAAAGAACTGTTTTAACGGAAAGAACTTTCAGGCGTAAGTAACTAACAGCTTCAAACGATACCATATGTTTAAATTGGAAAGAATCAATGGTTGATCGTACAAATGCCTGGAATTAAGGAGACAATGTCAGAGCTATTTTGGGCGATTATACGTAGTATACAGAGAACGTTATACGACATTTGCTCAAATATGGATATACGACAATTTGGCCCTGATGAAGCGTAGATTACCATTTGGTGGAGCAGGATATACGGTTGTACGATGAACATATATTTAAAAAGGGACTTTGTTTCCTTAGGTGAATTTTAATGACCGTTGAGATCCAAGGGTATAAAAAGCTGAAGAATTCAAATTGAGAAGCCCTCTGTCGATTCTCTTTTCCTCGCCTATTCTACCTCTTCATCGTTCTCGAGCTTATTACCTATTTGACGCTATCTTTCAAAAGCTCACATAGTTATTGGAAATTTACACTGTAAAATTATTTGAAGTTCCAGTGTTTTCAATCTCGAAGAATAGTCTCTTAGTTGTTCTTAATAGCTTAATCTTTGAGATATCATCTTCTGGTTCACTTTTGTAAATCAAGCTTCATAGTATAGAAACCAGAAGATTTACAGTCTCAAAACCATTGTATTTCATTGTTATCATTCAGATTGAGTCTGTAACGAACTGGCTGTTTAAAGCATTTCGAAAAAATTCTAAGTGTTGTAAACAGCAGCTGCGTCTGCTTGTTGATTGGAGTTGCTAGGAGTTCACCTGGAGCGAGGATCGGTGACTGGGTGTTTACAGTGTCTGTACTCATCAAATCCTTCTAGTGGAACCTTCCTGAATAAGAAAGAAGGGGAGACGTAGGATTTCATATCCAAACTTCCATATCTCGACCCTATACTTTTACTTTACTGCATTTATTTATCATTACACTGTTCATAGATTGATCGAATTCATTCCGCACATTATTTGTTAGTCGAGAAATCTGATTTTAGACTGAGATACCTTAAATCTGGTAACTCGGATTTAAGTTAAGCAAGGCTCTTGTAAAAATTATTTTTAAGGTTTCGAAAATTTAAAAATACTAAGGAGTTCATTCAACCCCCCCTTCTGAACTCCTAAGGCTGTTTTTGATCCATATTGATTCTATCAATTGGTATCAGAGCCTGCGCTATCTCAGTATTGAACAGTTTGTTGTTTGTGATTTATATATTTCAATATGTATACCTCTCACAACAAGATTCCTATGTTTTCTAAGGAGGACTATGATGACTGGAAGATCAGAATGCAAGCGCACTTAGCTGCTCAAGACAATGATATGTGGTCAGTCATCATTGATGGTCCAATGAAAATAATGAAGATCAACATAGCATTCGCAATGACTGATGGTTCACTAGAATATGTGGAAAAGGGGAGACACGAGTACACTAACGAGGACAAGAAGAAAGCGAACTTGGACAATGTGGCCAGGGACATCCTCTACAAGACGCTGGATAAAAACATGTTCAGCAAAATCAAAACCTGTGCCACAGCCAAAGAAATCTGGGAGAAGCTGACACAAATCTGCGAGGGAAATGATGAGACGAAAGAGAACAAGCTAACTGTGGCCCAGCAGAAATATGAATCAATTAAGATGAAAGATGGAGAAACCATGGCGGAGTTTGACGAACGTTTTAGCAGAAATATGAATCAATTAAGATGAAAGATGGAGAAACCATGGCGGAGTTTGACGAACGTTTTAGTGCTGTGGTAATTGAGTTGACAAGCTTGGGAAAGGAGTACAGCAACAGAGAGCTGGCACTCAAAGTGATGTGACCGCTGCCAAGGGAATGGGATGTTAAGACGATGGCCATGCGCGAGTCCTAGGATCTGAACAAGCTGGAACTGCATGATCTGTTTGCAAACCTAAAAGCCTATCAATTTGAGCTAGAGACAAGATCTGAAGCTGGACTCTCAACAACCCAACCAACAAAAGCATTAGCGGCAACAACATCTGAACAGTACTATCCAAGCACTAGCAAGACAGCTGATCAATTCAGCAACGACGTCATGTCCCTCTTCGTTAATAAGTTTGGGAAATATTTGAGAAAATCCTACAACCCTTCTTTCTCTTACAATAATTATAATAAATCTGAAAATTTATCTACTGATATGAACTGTTTCAACTGTGGTCATCCAGTTCACTTTGTTGCTGACTGTAACAGGCCAAAGAAGGAGGACATACCCAGAAAAAATGAGAAGAAAGACGAAAGATCAAAGGAAAGATCCAAAGAAAGAAGAATGAGGACAAGATCTGATAAGAGGCCCAGCATAAAGAACGATCGCAAAGTACTGGTTGCTGAGGAGAGCAACAAAAATTGGGTGGATACCGATTCAGATTCCGCATCAAGCATCTCTTCATCCAGTGACAGTGAACAGGAGGTAGTTCACTGTCTCATGGCTAATCAGACTTCGGAAGATGATGTATTAGATTTTTCAAATGTTGAATTTACACGAGAGGACCTAATCTGTGCACTAAATGAAATGGTCCAAGAGTATCGTAAGCTTTCTCAGACATTCGAGGAAGTCAAAGCTTAAAACGTAGATTTGAAAAAATAGTTCAGTAGAACCAAGATCTGTTCAACTTGGTAAGGCTGACAGTTTACAAATCGAGTTGAGTAAGCTGAAGGCTGATTCGTTGGAATTAAGATCCAGTGAGCTCAAAGTAGAAAACGAAAGGTTAAATGAAGTGATGAGCTCCTGGACCCAGTCTTCTGTTTCTCTAGATAAGTTGTGTGAAATTCAGAAGCCAGCGAATGATAGAACTGGCTTAGGTTTCAATTCTAGTGAAAGCATCGCTGGAGAAACCAGTACTCAGTCATATCTGGTATATGACAAGTTCAAAAAGATGAGCTTTGTCAAAGCCAGATGAGACATGATACATGCGAGTCAGTGAGGTATGATGACCAGAACTCTTCAAAGCTGAATCAAAAAGGAAAAGCTGGTATCGTTTTCTAAGACCTGAGAACCCCAAGTCAAGCTGGCTAAAGAACAGACTTGAAAAAGATAAAGCGAAAGCTGGTTCTAAGTCGTTTGTTTCTCACCAGCCCAGGCGTAGTTCGAAGAAGGTAAAATCTGTTTGGAGAAAGTTTCAGCCTAGGAGAGATCTGAATGGTCAAAATATCAAACCAACACTCAACAAATATCACAATATTTCTGCATAGACCCTTATGGACTATCATACTGGGAAAACTGTTAAAGTCATTCAAGTATGGGTCCCGAAAGGGTTAATCCTATCTGGACCCAAGTAAAATTGGGTACCAAAATCTGTTTTTATGATTGCAGGATAACAGGTACAAAGCTGGAGATGGATCGATCATTTGGTATCTTGATAGTGGATGTGCAAGACACATGATTGGAAACCCAAAGCTGTTATCAGATGTTGCTCCACACAAAGGATCAAAGATAGTTTTTGGTGATAACTCACATGGTAACACTGTGGGTAAGGGTAAGCTTACCCACGGTAACATTTCAATATCTGATGTTTTAGTTTTTGATAATTTGCGCTATAATTTGATTAGCATAAGTCAGCTATGTGACAAGGGTTACATAGTTAACTTTCAACAGCACACATGCACAGTTCAGAGTCCAAATGGTCTGACTGTGTTGGTAGGTAAAAGATCGGGGAATACCTACATTATCAACTGGTCAGAGCAGATGGGATCTGAACAAATTTTCTTAGCAGCCAACTCTTCCAAGAGCTGGTTGTGGCATCAGCGAGTGAACCATATTAACTTTAAAACGCTTGCCCATTTGAGTCAGCATGAACTGGTTTCTGGTATGCCCAAAATCAATTTTTCTAAGGACAAGATCTGTGCCGCATGTCAGCTTGGTAAACAAATCCGTTCTACTTTTAAAAAGAAAGGCGGTAAATGTTCTTCCCGAAACTTAGAGCTTTTACATATGGATCTTTTTGTTCATATTCCCGTAACAAGCTTAGGGGGAACAAACTACACCCTAGTTGTTGTTCAACAATAGAATTCTGATTGTTGAAGAGTCTGCACACGTTGTCTTTGATGAAACAAGTTTTAGATCCAACTCAGTTGCGAGCCTTAACGACTTATGTACATGTCTTGAATCATCCAGCATTGATGACTCAGATGATGATGTGGCACAACAAAGACTTTCAGCAGAGATACAACTAGAGCTGGACACACCGCACAACAATGCTCAACAAGATCTGACAGGTAATCCAGTAGTCATCGATTTAACTAACGTTGACTCAACGCATGATCAGATCTCTCCAAGTGTGCCTGCTGCTGGAGCTGAAGCGTCCAATGCACAAGATGTCCAAACAGATGTTGCTCAAACAGATCTCGCCACACAACGATCAATATCTGATGCACAAGATTCGAACGTGAACCATCAATTGGTGATAGACAATCCAGATGTGGCTATCCAGCAAGACATCCAAGCAGAACAAGGAGCAAACCCAATTGGACGTGATCTTCGATAGAATAGAAATCATCCACTCAAGCAGGTCACAGGTGACATCAAATCTCCTGTTCTCACACGAAGCCAACTTATGCATGATCATTTCGATTCAGCATTCATCTCACATATAGAACCTAAGAAAATATAAGAAGCCTTAGCTGACCCCAGCTGGATAGATGCAATGCAGGAAGAACTTAATCAGTTTAAGAAAAATAATATCATCCACTCAAGCAGGTCACAGGTGACATCAAAATCTCCTGTTCTCACACGAAGCCAACTTATGCATGATCATTTCGATTCAGCATTCATCTCACATATAGAACCTAAGAAAATATAAGAAGCCTTAGCTGACCCCAGCTGGATAGATGCAATGCAGGAAGAACTTAATCAGTTTAAGAAAAATAATATGGAAACTTGTACCTAGACCTTCAAATTATTCAGTTATAGGAACTCTATGGGTCTTCAAGAATAAACTGAATGAAGATGGAATAGTAACAAGAAACAAAGCTAGACTGGTAGATCAGGGATTTAGGCAAATTGAAGGAATAGACTTTGATGAAACCTTCGCCCCAGTAGCTAGATTATAAGCTATACGCATGTTCCTTGCATACGCTGCATTCAAAGATTTTAAGGTGTTTCAAATGGATGTTAAGAGTTCATTTCTTAATGGCATTCTAACAGAGGAAGTGTATGTTGCACAACCTCCTGGCTTCGTAGATCATACATATCCAGATTATGTTTATAAATTGTATAAAGCTCTATATGGGTTGAAGCAAGCACCCAGAGCTTGGTATGATACACTGTCTAAATTCCTAATTGATCATGATTTCACAATAGGCACAGTGGATAAGACTCTATTTAAATTTATCAAAGCTGATCATGTTGGCGACAATGGCGGATAGCGGAAGTTAAAATTTTTGCCCCGGGATACGTTCAATACATCAATACAATTCAATAACCATACATAGGATGTTTATCGAATCGTTACCTTGCTGGCGTCTAGGCACCTGGCTCCGACCAGTTTCACGAGGAAACCGGCACTTCAAACGGTAGGCGGCGGTAGATCGTCAATCAGGTCCACGACCGGAATCAAGATTCCTCCATCAATCTGCACTAGAAGATCTGACGGATTCTGGCACGGACTAAAACTCCTCGTCGCGGTGATCGAAACAAGTCCGATCACACGACAAACGGACGGCGACGGCGCGGCGGTGGGCGGCCGTGCGTGAGGTAGAGGGGGGCGGCGCCTATGTGTGATGGAGGCTAGGGTTATGTTGTGTAGTCATGTGATGTGTAGCCCTAGGTCTAGCATAAGTAGACCAATGATGGGCTTGAACCGGCCCATTGGACCTGGGGCGGGCCCAGTCCAATATATGAACATTCGGTTCATTTAAATCACTACGGTTTCATCATAACTCCGATCGACGATTAGATCGGACCGATCGACTCAGTTTCCAAAACTGAACATTATGATACGAAAAACAATTTTTCAGATTACCTAGTCCAAAATGACAGTTTTGCCCCTCAACTTTGTGAAATCGCAATTTGACCCCTGTTGACTTTTAGGAAGTCGCACTCCCTAAAATCCTCCTCTTATGCTCAACACATTGAGCTCAGTTTCCATGCGGGAATCATGAATCAAGTACTTGTGTGACCCTCAATGGTTCAGGGATATAGCTAGCCGTGGGCCCACAACCATTGTGGCTCCGAAATCACAATTTCGGACTTGCCCATCGGATCATGGTAAAGCGCCTAGCAACATCGCCCCATGATCCCCTAGGTATCATTGATAGTGCCTGCAAGAACCAGTCGGTCATGGTTAGCGTACAGTATGGTCCTTTCAACACATATATCCCGATCGGATCAACGACCATTGGTAAATCGAGAGTCGCTATAGATCCGATAACTATGCATACATCTTGGAGATCGAATAGTGACATCGCGAGTGTAACTAGGCAAACCCATTTACCTAAAACACATCCAGTACTCTGGCCAGAGATTTATACACTATTATCCCCTCAGATAGCACAGGATATCCACGCATAAAAGCGAGCGGTGAATCCTCGACAACGAAGCATCGACTCCTACATGCATCGGGACCTCACCCAAACCCGCCGCCTAATGACTCCAAGTGAGTCGGCAAACGGGTCAAAGTGAGGCACCTATCATGTAGAGTCTCAATGACGTTTTGAGTAGTGAGGACTAATCAGTACAACCAAGACCTCGGACTTATCCACTCGACAAATGGTAACCACTTGGAAAGTTCAACGAGAGTAGTTCGATAGATCACCAGGTCACTATCCATCTGCATGCTCAGAACATCACAATGTTCCCTACCAATGAAACATGGTACTTCACATCGCAGATACTAGTCTCAAGCTCGGGCGGCCTTATCCTCATTTTGACGGCCCAATCGACTAGGAACTAATTCAGAATACACAGTGACTATTAGATGTGTTTCATGATAGCCATCATATCCACTATCACATCTAACATACACTATGGTGCATTCTAGGTCTTTATCCAACATAATTGTTAACATCATATAACATAATGAAAATAAAGAATGCCATAAATAAATGCGTATTTCATAAATAAAGATTGTCATGTACAAGAGTCTATAAAACCCACACGCCACAAGTTGGATAGTTGGGCATCTACTCTAACAATCTCCCACTTTCCCTATAGCCAACTACTCATCAGACGCAGTCCCATTGTTTCGTGATGTTTTTCAAACAACGGTCCTGGCAAGGGCTTCGTAAGTGGATCAGCAATGTTGTCCGCAGAGGCGAATCTCTCAACTGCTATGTCACCTCTAGCCACAATATCCCGGATTATGTGGTATTTTCTCAGTATATGTTTGGATCTTTGGTGAGACCTAGGCTCCTTTGCTTGCGCAACGGCACCCGTGTTATCGCAGTACACCGGGACTGGACCAACTCCATCAGGAACGACGCCCAACTTTTGGACGAAATTCCTTATCCAAACCGCCTCCTTAGCAGCAGCTGATGCTGTAATGTACTCGGCCTCAGTGGTTGAATCCGCGATGGTGTCTTGCTTGGAACTCTTCCAAGAGACAGCACCACCATTGAGCATGAATACAAATCCAGAGGTTGACTTCGAATCATCCACGTCACATTGGAAGCTAGAATCAGTGTAGCCTTCCAATTTCAGTTCACCACCCCCATAGACCATGAACATATTCTTAGTCCTTCGCAAGTACTTAAGAATATCTTTCACAGTCTTCCAATGCAATTGGCCGGGGTTGGCCTGGTAGCGGCTCATGACACTCAGAGCATATGAGACATCCGGTCTAGTTGAGATCATGCCATACATAATACTACCTATCGCCGAGGCATATGGAACACGTGCCATACTCTCTATCTCCTCATCAGTCTTCAGACACATAGACTTAGATAGAGTGACCCCGTGGCTCATAGGTAGGTGTCCTCTCTTGGACTCTTCCATAGAGAACCTCTTAAGTATGGTATCGATGTAGGTGGCTTGGGTGAGTCCGAGCATCCGTTTCGATCTATCCCGATAGATCTGTATTCCAAGAATATAGGATGCTTCACCAATGTCCTTCATCGAGAATCTACTTGACAACCACACTTTAGTTGACTGCAGCATTCCTACATCATTCCCAATGAGTAGAATGTCATCAAACATAAAGTACGAGGAATGTACACAGCGCTTTTTAAACTACCTTCTTATATACACATGGATCCTCAGGATTCTTGATGAAACCAAATTCCTTAATTGTTTAATCGAATCTCAGGTTCCAACTTCTTGATGCTTGTTTGAGACCGTAGATCGATCAGAAGCTTGCATACTTTATGCTCACCGCGACCAGTCGTGTCTTGTAGGTCAATACCTTACCATCAGGCCCAAGTTTCCTCTTGTATATCCATTTACATCCAATAGGAACAATTCCTTCGGGAGGATTAACAAGAGTCCAAACTTGGTTCGCATGCATTGAGTCAATCTCAGACTGCATTGCTTCAAGCCACAAATTAGAATCAGCATCGAAAATTGCCTCCTTGAAAGTCCTTGGATCACATCCAACAACTTGATCACTCTGATCATCTTCAAGAAGGAAACCATATATTTCAGGAGCCCTAGGAACCCTTTCGGATCTCCTAGGTGCGACCATTTCTGGTACTGGCTCTGGAGGCACAGGAGATTCACTTGGTACCTCAGTTGGTTCTCGAACCTTCGAGTTCTACTATTTTGCCCTTTCTATCAAGTAGAAATTCCCTTTCCATAAAGGTGGCATTTCTAGAAACAAACACTTTTGTTTCGTTGGGATAGTAGAAGTAGTATCCAATGGAATTCTTTGGATACCCAACAAAGAACATAAGATGGATCTCGTATCCAGCTTATCTCCCACTGTCTGCTTCACGTAAGCAGGACATCCCAAAATCCTCATGTATGAGTATTTGGGTGGTTTGCCCATCCACATCTCATATGGAGTCTTATCCACTGCTTTGGTATGTCCATTGTTCAACAACATTACGCCGTTTCGAGCGCATAGCCCCAAAACGAGGTAGGAAGCTCAGTGAAGCTCATCATAGACCGAACCATGTCCATCAAGGTTCGATTACGACGCTCCGCTACACCATTGAGCTTTGGTGTGGCCGGAGGGGTCCACTGCGAGAGAATCCCATTCTCTTTAATATAGTCTTGAAATTCAGCACTCAAGTATTCACCACCTCGATCGGATCGAAGTGCTTTAATACTTTTGCCTAATTGATTTTATACTTCAGCCTTGAATTCTTTGAACCTTTCAAAAGATTCAGACTTGTGCTTCATTAAGTACAAGTACCCATACCTTGAGTAATCATTGATAAAGGTGATGAAGTATGTGTGACCGTACTTAGTACCAATGCTAAGTGGGCCACACACATCAGTATGGATCAAATCCAATAGGCCTTGGGTACGTTCAGGCTTGCCCTTGAAGGGTTTTTTAGTCATCTTTCCCTTGAGACAAGACTCAAAAGTCGGTAGAGAGTTAATGTCTGACAAATCAAACATGTCACTCCTAACTAACTTGTTCATCCTTCTTAGGGAAATATGACCTAGCCTAGCGTGCCAAAGTTGTGCTGGGTTCAAGATATCATGTTTCCTTTTAATTGTTGTTGTATGTGTTTCCACATCGCGAGTTGGAACGTCTTTTAATTTTAAGGTGTATAGATCGTTTTCGCGTTCCCCAATACCAATCAAACATTTATTCTTGTATATATTGCAAATCGAATTAGCAAACATACAAAAATATCCATCACTATCAAGCATAGAAACAGAAATAATGTTCTTTATTAACTCGGGAATAAATAAAACGTTTCTCAATAACAACTTAAAATCAGAAGACAGAAATAAATAAACATCTCCTATAGCTACTGCAGCAACTCTTGCTCCATTGCCTAGCCTCAAGTGGGTCTCACCCTCTTTAAGACGTCGGCTTCTTGTCATCACCTGCAAATCATTGCAGATATGAGATCCACATCCGGTATCAAGTACCCAAGAAGTCGAATTAAGAGACATATTTATTTCGATATAGAACATACCTTTTGCAGTTCGCAACTGCTCGAGGTACTCCTTGCAGTTCCTCCTCCAATGCCCAGGCTTGTGGAAGTGGTGGCAAACATCCTCGGACTTGTTTGGCTTGGAAGCCTTTACCTTGGGCTTCTTAGTGGGATTTTTCTCCTTCGCAGGGGCAGAACGCTTCTTACCCTTGCGTCTGGTGTTAGAGTAGATGTCCAACTAGCCAACTTGTGGCGTGTGGGTTTATAGACTCTTGTATGAAACAATATTTATATATGATATTCGCATTCTTTTATATGGCATTCTTTACTTTCATTATATGTGTAATGATTTACAATTGCGTTGAGTAAAGACCTAGAATGCACTAAAGCGTATGTTAGATGTGATAGTGGGTATGACGGCTATCATAAAACACATCTAATAGTCGCTGTGTATTCTGAACATGTTCCTAGTCGATTGGGCCGTCAAAATGAGGATAAGGCCGCCCGAGTTCGAGACTAGTATCTGCGATGCGAAGTACCATGTTTCATTGGTAGGGAGCATTGTGATGTTCTGAGCATGCAGATAGATAGTGACCTGGTGATCTATCGAACTACCCTCGTTCGGACTTTCCAAGTGGTTACCATTTGTCGAGTGTATAAGTCCGAGGTCTTGGTTGTACTGATTAGTCCTCACGACTCGAAAGGTCACTGAGACTCTACATGATAGGCGTCTCACTTTGACCCGTTTGCCGACTCATTTGGGGTCATAAGGCGTCGGGATTGGGTGAGACCCCGATGCATGTAGGAGTCGATGCATCGTTGTCGAGGATTCACAGCTCGCAGACATGCGTGGATATCCTATGCTATCTGAGGGGATAATAGTGCATAAATTTCTGGCCAGAGTACAAGAAGTGTTTTATGTAAATGTTTTTACCTAGTTACACTCGCGATGTCACTATTCGATCTCCAAGATGTATGCATGGCTATCGGATCTATAGCGACTCTCGATTTACCAATGGTCGTTGATCTGATCGGGATATATGGATTGAAAGGACCGTACTGTACGCTAACCACGACCAACTGGTTCTTGCAGGCACTATCAGTGATACCTAGGGGATCATGGGGCGATGTTGTTAGATGCTTTACCATGATCCGTGGGCAAGTCCGGAATTGTGATTCCGGAGCCACAATGGTTGTGGGCCCACGGCTAGCTGTATCCCTGAACCATTGAGGGTCACACAAGTACTGGATTCGAGATTCCCGCACGGATACTCAGCTCAATGTGTTGAGCACTAGAAGAGGATTTCGGGAA
>KV012860.1:1835-14112 GCA_001598015.1 Dorcoceras hygrometricum
TATCACCGTGGCTTCATCATAATCCCGATCGACGATTAGATCGGACGATATGCACAATTTATAAAATTGAGTATTATGATGCGAAAACAATTTTTCAGACCACCTAGTAGAAAATTGCAGTTTAGCCCTTCCAAGTTTCAAGGATAGTCAAACTAGCCCAAACTTTAGGGAAATTGTTATTTGACCCCTGTTGACTTTTAGAAAGTTGCATTTCCTAAATTCCTCCTCCTATACTCAACACATTGAGCTCAGTTTCCGTGCGGAAATCGAGAATCCAGTACTTGTGTGACCCTCAATGGTTCAGAGATACAGCTAGCCGTGGGCCCACAACAATTGCGACCTCGAAATCACAATTTCGGACTGACCCATCGGACCATGGTAAAGCGCCTAGCAACATCGCCCCATGATCCTCTAGGTATCACTGCTAGTGCCTGCAAGAACCAGTCGGTCATGGTTAGCGTACAGTACGATCCTTTCAACACATATATCCTGATCAGATCAACGACCATTGGTAAATCGAGAGTCGCTAGAGATCCAATAACTATGCATACATATCGGAGATCAAAAAGTGACATCGCGTGTATTACTAGGTAAACCAATTTACCCAAAATACATCTAGTACTCTGGCCAGTGATTTATCACACTATTATCTCCTCAGATAGCATAGGATATCCACGCACAAAGGCGAGCGATGAATCCTCGACAACGAAGCATCGACTCCTACATGCATCGGGACCTCACCCAATCCCGCCACCTAATGACCCCAACTGAGTCGGTAAACGGGTCAAAGTGAGGCACCTATCATGTAGAGTCTCAATGACGTTTCGAGTAGTGAGGACTAATCAGTACAACCAAGACCTCGGACTTATCCACTCGACAAATGGTAACCACTTGGAAAGTTCGAACGAGGGTAGTTCGATAGATCACCAGGTCACTATCCATCTGCATGCTCAGAACATCACAATGTTCCCTACCAATGAAACGTGGTACTTCGCATCGCAGACTCTAGTCTCAAGTTCGGGCGGCCTTATCCTCATTTTGACGGCCCAATCGACTAGGAACGAGTTCAGAATACACAGTGACTATTAGATGTGTTTCATGATAGCCATCATATCCACTATCAAATCTAACATACACTATGGTGCATTGTAGGTCTTTATCCAACACAATTGTTAACATTATAACATAATGAAAATAAAGAATGCCATAAAAGAATATAAATTTTATAAATAAAGATCGTTATACAAAAGAGTCAATAAAACCCACATGCCACAAGTTGTCTAGTTGGGCATCTACTCTAACAGTTTTGTATGTACTAGATTTGGTGAAAAACATTGTTTCCATTTCTATGATTGATAAGGATGGATATTCTTGTCTATTTGGCAAAGGTGTTTACAACATTTACAAGAATGAATATTTGATTGGTACAGGTGAATTACCAAAGGATCTATATAATTTAAAATTGAAAGATATTCCATTGAACAATGCCCAAGTTATAACTACAAAGCGCAAAAGGATACTCTAAATCCTGCATTCTTATGGCATGCTTGTTTAGGCCATATTTCCCTAAGAATGATGAACAAGCTAGTGAGAGAAGGCATGTTTTATATGTCTCATATTGGTTATCTCTCTACATGTTAGTCTTGTCTAAAAGGAAATATGACCAAGATTCCCTTTAAGGGACATGTGGAGAGAGCCAAAGATCTGCTGGATTTGATCCATTCAGATATTTGTGGTCCGCTTAGCATCACCACATGGACATGCCTACTTCATAACCTTTATCGATGATTTCTCGAGGTATGGGTATGTGTATTTGATTAAATACAAATCCAAAACTCTTGAAAGGTTCAAAGAATTTTGGAATGAAGTAGAAAAAAAATTTGGATGAAGCATCAAGGCACTTCGGTCAGATCGGGGTGGTGAATACTTGAGTGATGAATTCAAAGAGTATCTTAAAGAGAATGAGATTCTCTTGCAGTGGTTGTCAAATCGGTCGGGATATATGGAGTTGAAGGGACCGTACAATACACTAGCCATAACTGAATGGTTCTTGCATGAACTATCATTTGATACCTAGGGAGTCATGTAAGAGAGACATGACCGAAGCTTCCCAAATGAGGTTCGTAATTTTCTTTTGAGACAAAATCATTTCAGCTTTGATTTGGTTCCAGGAGTTGCCTCGACTTCTAAAGCTAAAAAATTTCTATTGTGCACCTTTTGGATTGAGGAATTTCGACGATATCCAGGCTGATGTTGCTGCTAACCAATGAGATAGTGAACAATTGCTTGGAGAAGTGGATATGAGTCTATCATCAGGCACTGGTGTGAGCTGATCTATGCATCATGACAGGCCATGGAGTCGAAGTAAGATGGATCAGCTTAGATGAGATCTTCAGACGTGGACCACGAGCTGACCTAGGCTCTTGTGACCTGAGTAGAAACATAGAGTCTTGCTGATATTTGCCGTGTTGATCTGTGCAGGCAGAGTGGTTAGTGTTAAGTTGAGCTTTCAGCTTGGATCTCATCGTTTGCCCATGCCGATTCGAGTTGATCGTGAATTTGGGTAAGCTAAGCTGTTCTGGAGTCAGATTGGAGAATGCTTGACTAGTGTTCCTGTCCTGATTGAACCTTGTAGTGCAGAAGACTTGCAGTGTGATTCTGATGATTCTGCGTTGTTGAGTGCTCGTTTGGGAAGTGGAAGGTCAAGACTAGTGGTTTCGTTACCTTGTTTCCTCGTTCGGGTCGAGTTTGGGAGACTATTTTGGGTAATAAAAGGTTGACGATGGAAGTTCATCACTTATAAGTTTCTTTAGTACGGCTGAAGTTTGTAGAAGATGTCGAAGTTGTACATCGACCTTGCGGTGATTTCGCATGATTGCCGGTTTTGATCGTGTCCGGCAAGGATTTACGAGTTACTTTTCGATGTTGGAAGTGCTTGAAGGTGAATTTTAGGTCTATATTGGCGGTGTTAGAAGCACACCACCCTAACCAGATGGCCAATCTATGCGGACCCTGCATCTTTTAGAGATTTCCTACGAGCTGTTGTGATGAGTTTTGAGTAGAAGACCACGTGTTTTGCTAGTTTCTCCTTTCAGACCGTGTTGAGAGACTAAGTAAAGGGTGAGTTAGCTCCTAAAGTCTCCAGTCCTTGTGAACGTTTTGAGAGGATTGGCTCTTTGGCGTGCAGTTTTCGGATGTCGGATGAGTTTTTGTCGATGCATGAGGAGTTTCATGTGTCTAAGCCATAGAAGCGTGAGACAGATCTTTCTGTATGTTGAGGACTGATGGATTTGAGCTGGAGCAAACCCTGTTATGTATTTTTTATCCTTTGAGAGTCTGGAAAGATAGGAGAAATTATTGAGGTGCAGAGCATACCTTGGGTATCGGTGCACTGAAGTTGATGTGGTAGAGAAGAGGTTACCTGAGAAGTGGCAACCTAGAGATGGAAAGGGTAACCTCTTCTTCTTCTGAGTTCTCTCCTGAATGCGGTTGGCGTTTCCTTAGTTACAGTCTATGCTGTAATATGACTTGGTGTTTACTGACTGTGGCGTCTGATTTAGAGTATGAAATCTCTTAAGATAGAGAGAATGTGAGGACTGAAATTATCCGAGGTCATTAACGGCTTAATCAATCCAGATTATGATTAACTAATCATGATTAATCAGCTTAGGGAGCATCGGTTGAGATGGATCAGCTAGAAGTGCAAGCTGAATCATGTTTGCTAAAGAATTGTATCATCGCGGAGTGTGCTAGATACATAGCTTGAGAGATCCAGCTTAGAAGTGTGTTGGGTAGTTACGCGAGCTGGACCAGATCGGTTATAAACTGATCCTGCAGTTCGTGCTAAGCTGGTGATGCAGGAAGCTGCTTTGGGTTTCAGTCTAGACCAGCACCGGTGCGAGTTGGTTAAGTAGCATGTGCTGATCGTAGGAGAGCAAGATGTTTAGAGTTGCTGGAGTTTCTGTTTCATCTCGGAGGGCACTGGAAGTATGGTAGGTAGAATTCAGCTTGGAAGCTTGCTGAGTAGTTGCGAGATGGACCAGATCGGGTACAAGCTGACAGATTAACATTGTGCTGTGTTGGGCTATGCTGAGTTCGCAAGCTGATGCTGCATTAGCGCGAACCTGTAATGCCCAGAAATCCTAATTATGTGAGAATGAGTGCATGACTAGGGGGAAAATTATTTTAAAATATTATGTGTCATTTTATGTGATTAAGTGTTAATTTTATGCTTTATGATGTGCATGACATGTTTTCAACCTGTTTGAGTTCCGGATGCGTGGACAAGACTGGGGACGATCGAGGTGAAAATTTATTTGAAATTTTTAAGTCCTCAGATTTTTTAGAGCCAAAATTTATTATTTTAAGCAGCAATTTCCGAAAAATATGGATTTTATTGTATAATTGTCGAGGGGAACCCGTTTTTCACCTATACGAGCTATTTTAATGCGCTCTACTATATTTTAAAAATTAGGAGATTTATTATTATGAAAATTGGGAGTTCAAGGTTGAATGTATGAGTTTTATCTAATAATTTAATTAGTGAGGGGGTTAGTATAGGAAAACTCTTTTATTTACCTAATTAATATCTTGGAGAGGTCTTTTGGTACACATTCATTTTACAACCTTAATTATTTTGAAAACCCTAGCCTCCGTCCCTCTCCTTGTCCCTCACTCACGCCTCCCTCCCCTTTGCACAAGCCTCCATCCAATTTTCTCGGTTCTTGGTGGTTTCAAGGTTCTAGCGTCCCAATCTCTTGTCCTCCGCTCCGGTAACGCGTAGTACTCTTAAATTCTTCAAAAATGCACGCTCTAATCTCTCTTTTCTCACCATTCAAATCATAATATACTGTTTTTAAATGATGAATGCATGAATTATATGTGTGATGATTAGATCTACGTTTATTGTTTGAGATTCATTCATGTATCATGTTTTTCAACACGTATTTGATCGGTTTCTTTTGAAGCTTCGGTCATGGGTGGTTCATGGGACTAGGTTTTGGTCCAAGGGTGGTCCCGGTAGTTATTCCATTGAGTTAGGATCATGGGTCCAAACATGGAGTGATTTGCTCAAGGAATGAAATAGTTACGAATTTTATGATCAGCACGTGTCCTGGCTTGCCGTCTGTGCGCGATAGTAGAGTTTTCGGGGTCGGTTAAGTCGCTCTATGTGGTCTTGGTAGTAAAATTTGATTTCAGGATATAACATATTGAGTTAGGATCACAAAGGTCCAAACAAGGAGCGATTTGGTCGAGGAATGAATTAGTTATGAATTTTATGGCTAGCACGTGTCCTGGTTGGAGTCTGCGCGCGAGCAGTGTAATTATGAGCATCGGGTTGGTCACTTATTGAATTGGTTTTTAGTCTCGTTTTTTTCATTGACTTATATTGATTTAGGGTGATTAAAACAGGGAGTTATTCGGTTAAGAACCGGATTTTTAATGATTTTTACCGTTTTGTCGCTCGAAGTAAGCCTTGTCGGGTCAGTTTTGTGCAAATTGAGATTTCGAATCTTAGGGGCTACCAAAGTTCGTGGATGACTTTATTTGATGTTTTAAGTATATTTTAAGATGTTTCCAGCGTTTTGATAATTTATTTGATTTACGCATGACAAATTAACGTATAAAAAATGATTTTAGCACGTATGATTTTTTTATACTGTCATATGATGGGATTAGAAATTATGAGCAAAAAGTTTAGGAAGTTAATAATGAAATTTCATTTTCAAGTTTAACTAGTCAAGTCATGTTTAGGGTTAAGCTTCATTATAAGGTTAAATCTAGGCTTTTGGGGTTTAGAATTAGTGGGCCGGGCACCTGAAATCAGTCCTTGACCGGAGGAGAAAAATTGTTGAAGTCCATGAATATATATTTATTTATATATGTAGTATTTTAAGTATATGACTATGCATTTGTTTAATGAAAAAAATTAAATATATATTGATGGGATAATCAAATTGCATATTTTATGAAGTACACGCATCATGAAAGTTTATGAAATGTTAAAGGCATGTAAGAAAAGAAAATAATTTGAGGTTGAAGTGATGTGGCAAAATGGACGATGAGCAGATCCGGGATGTCGGGACCAGTGAACCTCTGTTAATGTTATAATGATATACGATGAGCGGATCCGAGATACCGGATCCGATGAACCTCTGTTAATGTGATAATGAATAAGGTTGGATGAACCGACCGCCACGTACGTTGGTTTCTTATGATTGATCAGTCGTTAATATAATGACCCACACTTCATGGATACGAGTCACACGTTTTTAGGTTGTGCTATGTCATGCCTTATTATTATGATATACGATTATGTAATGTTCCAACTGATTTTGAGCCATGTTTTACAATCATTCATGCACGCATGTGTTTAAGGTTATTTAACGATATGCTATGTGCTTGCATGTGGTTTTATATACGTACTTTGTTGTTATCAGATATAGCATGCGTTAAAATCCTCTGATTGACCTTCTCGTGACTTCAGTTTCAACTCGTGGATATACATGCCGGTTCTTTGTGTTGCTCTAATGTATGAGACAATCTGTGACTCAACCTGAATCAAAGAACTACGAAGTAGTCATCACCTGGCCGAAAATGCCAACCAGCAGTGCCTAAGTTCTCATGCACCTTTGAGATACTCAGAGATTCCACCATCGAAATTTGAGCTTCTATACTAAGGGAATTTGTGACAAGATTCACCCGTCCTGGCTGATATTGTATCTCAAAATCGAAGTCCTTGAGTAACTCCATCCACCGACGCTCCCTCATATTCAAATCAGACTGAGTAAAAAGATACTGAAGGCTTTTGTTGTCGTTGTATGCCACCAACTGTTCACCATAGATGTAGTGGCGTCAAATCTTCAATGCAAAGACAATGTTGCCAACTCTAGATCATGAACGGGATAGCGAGTCTCATGAGGTTTCAAATATCAAGACCCATAAGCAGTTACTTGCCCAACCTACATCAAAACACAACCTAGTCCACTAAACGATGCAACAGAACATACCACAAAACCTCCTGACACCCAGAAGGCAATGCCAATACTGGAGCCTTAGTCAAATTCTTCTTCAACAATAGGAAACAGGACTCACACTCCTCGGTCCACACAAATATCTTATCTTTCTGAGTCAACTGTGTCATAGGCCTGGCTATCCTAGAAAATCCGTCAATAAAACTCCTGTAATAGCCCTCCAATACCATGAAATTATGAATCTCAGAAATGTTTTAGGCTGTTCCTAGTTCACAACTTCTTCCACTTTACTAGGATAAACTGAGATACCCTAAGATGAATGACATGACCCAAAAAGACAACTCGATCCAACCAAAACTTACACTTGGAGAAATTAGCATATAGATGAGAGTTTCGAAGAGTTTGAATGACTAATCCCAAATGTTCCTTGTGCTCTCTATTAGACTTGAATAGACCATGATATCATCAATGAACACAATTACAAACCGATCTATGAACTCTCGAAATACCCTGTTCAGCAATTCCATGAAAACAGCAGGAGTATTCGCAAAAGGCATGACAAGGAACTCATATATTCCATACCTTGTTCGAAAAGCTATCTTAGAAATATCCTCCTCTCGGATCCTCAACTGATGATAGCCGTAACACAAATAAATCTCACGATACACCGTTGTACCTTGCACTTGGTCAAACAGATCATCGATTCTTGTCAGAGGGTTTTCTTGTTCTCAGTCGCTTTATCCAACTGCCAAAAATCGATACACATCCTCATCGATCCATCCTTATTATTCACGAAAAGAATCGGAGCTCCCTAAGGTGACATACTTGGTCTAATGAACTCCAGAATATCAGGCAACTATTCCTTGAGTTCCCTCAACTATTCTGGCACCAATCGATATGGGGCTCTCGAAATTGGGGCTGCCCATGACATCAACTCAATACTGAAGTCGATCTCCCTTCTTGATGGGAAACCTTAAATCTCCTCAGGCAAAACATCTGGGAACTATCGAACGACGTGAATATCACCAGGCTCCAAATGAGGTTCGGGTGATACATTCAAGGCATAGATCATGAAATCAGAGTTCTCTAGCGACAACAACCCAAACATCTCCATGGCCGAGACTAGCGGAATCTTTGATCGAGAATCATTACCATAGAAATCTCACTTTTCACCAAATGGTGGTCTAAACCTGACTACGCCATGGAAAAAATGTACTGAAACTCTGTATTTAGCCAAAACATTCATTCCAAAAATATAGTCAAAATCTCTCATCTCTAGCTTAATCATGTTTGGCATCAACAGGTTCTCATCCAACTTGCTCACACAATTCAACACTATCTCTTGAGAAAATAAACTCACACCGAAAGGAGTAGAGACAGACATAACATCACACAAAGAAGTTGTATCAATCCCACACTCACAAATAAAAACATCAGAAAGAAACGAGTCTGATGCTCCAATGTCAAGTAAAACTCATGCTGGAAAAACAAAGATAGAACAAGTACCTACTATAACTCCCCCAGGCACACCATTAGCTTTCTCTTGCGTCAACGCACTGAGAATTGAGATTGATAAGGCCTCTGAACTTTGAAGGTTGTTGAAATGACCCTAGAGACTGCTGAGACTGGGCAGAAGGATGAGGTCTCCAAGACGATACTCCCAATTGACGTTGCTCCGATGGAATAGGACGCTGACTCCTAGCAGAAGGACACACCCTCGCAATGTGCCCATACTGTCCACATGGATGGTAGAATCCTTGGACTCCGACACAACGCAAATTCGGATGCTTTGTGAGACCCGAAAGCTGATGAGATTAATTGAGTTAATTAATCGGATTTAATTCAGATTTGAGCGTAAACAAATGTGGATGACCAAATTTGAGTTGTTATGCGTGGTGAAGCTAACGGGTTTGTATAAGTTCTAGAATCAGCTTTGTTTCAGTTTAGAATTTGCGCGGGATCTGTGTAGTTGTGAGCGTTGATCATCACTGAGTGAATGTGTTTAGCAGTCGTGGTGGAATCTGTTATCGCTGAGCATAAGAGAGTGCGCTAGCTTGTTTCAGCAGCGAGTAGCTAAACTACGTCATTTGGATTAGTTGGAACGACAACGTTTTGGTTTAGCGGACGAGACTCAGTTGTGAGCAGCGTTGGTCTTCAGATTTCGATGAGATCTGAGTGTTGCGTTGCTGGTTAGCGATTCAGAGCTGAGTAGCGGGTGACGTGTCCAGTTGCGATTGTGGACTGGTGCGACGTCGTTTGAGATAGTAGGGATCTGTTTTGGCGAAAGGTCATGTCTGTTGAGAGATTCAGATCCGAGCGGGAATATCAGCTTTGTACCTTAAGTTGTCGGTGGGATCTGTTCAGCTAGCATTGACAGACTTGTGTATATAGAGGGCTTTGCCTTCGTTCTTTATTATTGTTCTCGACACTTAGAATATTTCCCGATAGCGAACTCTGTCGCAATACCCTAACTACTGTTCACCGAACCTTATCTTCTTTGATTGCCGGCGGTAGATAGCTCCGATTGAAGTGAGAGTGGTAGCGTTGGACTCCTCTTGCTAAGACGCTTCATTTGGTGCTGCTTTTGGACTCTTGCTTGAAGCTGCTGATGAAATAACCCGAAAATTTATAATGCTATTCAATTAAATTCTTAGCTTATCATTTTTTTTTCTTCCCATTAATAATCAAGGTATTGAATTCTTAATTAAATTCATACAATAAATAGTCATTATATAGCCAATTAGAGCATAATTATGACCATAAATTGGTGATTAATGGTCATAAAAGATGACCCTTCAAATTCCCCAACTTCTCCTGTATATATAGCACCCTTAAAGATGAAGAAATTCACTCTATAACATCAAGAAATCTTGAGATTTTTGTGCAAGAGGCTGCACCATTTCGAAAACAAGAGGTTGAAGTGTTGAGCATTCCAGCAACAATCTGAAGGCCTACTGTCCGGAACCTATTGCCACTGGTTCGTTTCTTAGAATCTGATCTCCACCTTCCAAAATTTGCTTCTCTATTTTCTGAATAATAAGTAAAAAGCTCATTCCAATCCAACGGTTAAATTTTCGTAAATCAAATTCTCATGAATGCTGCACAGATTACATGTGAGGAAACTGCAGCTTCTGTTTATCATCCTAAACGGATTTCAAACGACCTTTATTTCCAATCTCCACCATTCAGATGTTACTTAGTTATGTACTAAGTATGGTGTCCAAATTCGATTTCAATCCAACGGTTAGAATTTTGTAAAAATTCTTTTTCATAATTTTGTACAGATTTCATACGAGATATCTGTTGCTCTTGTCCATCTTTTAGAAAGCGGTTACAAAATTTCATTGAAGGAATATCTTGACCGTTCAAATGTTTTTTCATTAAGTTTCATATATTCTATTCAAATTTTATCATGATCCAAAGGTTATATTCTACCGAAATACCTTTTCAATTATACTATACCGACTATTTACGACAAAACTATAGCTTCGATTCACCGTCCCGATGTGGATTCAAATGGCTTACAAATCCGATCTTTTCCGTTCACAATTTCTTTTTCTCCTTTTGTGAACAAGCCAACAAACTTTGGGCCTAATCCGACAGATCCGTAAATGGAAGACGCTTATGAAATATCGGTGATTTTCATAAGTATGCAACGTCTGAAGACCTCTATATCCGTGATCCACTTCAAGTAGCAACCAGATACGGAATCAAGAATTGCCACAATATTTCTCATGTTTTGAGCAGTAATTAGGTAACTGGGCTTTTGCTAAGTAAATATATTCGATTGATATATTATGTATTATTCTTGTTAAAAATTCAGTTTTGAACCAACTGTTCGAGCACTGTTTCAATTCAGATTTCTATTTCGTTCAAGCTCTGTTTTGCACTGATTTTACTGTCGTAGTATGGGTCTACGGAATATTCCGCACTCTGAGTTACTTGGTGTAACTACATGGCCTCGACCCCTTAGAGGAGTAAATATTATGATCTGATCAGTAAACCATAGACACGAAGTAATTATCAGTGCTATCTGCTATGCTACCTGTTATGCTATGAACTGTTCAGTACATGCTCTGTTTAGTACATGCTCTGTTCTGAAATCAGTTATTCAATATATGTATATATTGTTAGGACAAAATTTATTAGTTTTGGTGATAACAAAATAAGACAAGAATTTAACAGGAGATCATTTTTCTGTCGACGTGGTGTATTTGAGCAGTTGGACTATTCGTTGGAATTCAGCATATGGTTTGCAATCAGTCGATGGTTTGATTTCAGCAGGTGTATTAGGTTCGAACGCAAGCATTTGAGAATTAGCGTGTTTTACTAAGAATTGCAAAACGACAGCATTCGAAGTAATCAAAACGACACCGTTCGAGTAAGTTGGAATGACGTTGTTGGAGTGCACATTTATATATCGGCAGTTGAACCAGTTAGGGTAATCAGCAGAATGAGTTCTTGAAGAGAATCAGCAGTGCATTTTGATATTCCGTTAAAGAATGCAAAACGACAGCGTTTAGATATGTTGAAACGACGGTGTTTTGAAGCACCGTTAGGATTCAGCAGATGGAGTTTGCACTTAGTCAATCGCTGGTATTTCAACAGATGTTTTCTTTAAAGTAAATCAGCAGACAGTTGGTCACTTCAACAGTTAATGTATTTCAGCAGATGGCTACAGTAAATAATAACCAGCAGGTGCATTCATTCAAATGTGTTCCAGTCGCAGTATCATTAACAACGATGATGGAGTTAGAGCTGGTTATCAAAGTAATTTCAGGCGCATGTTTAAATTGATTCAAATACGATCGCTTACTCAAAATAATAAAAGATCATCAGGATCGTACTATTGCCTGGAATTAAGGAGACAAGGTAGGTACTATTTTGGATAAATAGTACGATGTACAGAGGCCTTTTTTCTTTGTTTGAACAGAAATGGAAATATGACAAATTGGCTCTGTCAATGGGAATTTTACCTTGTAGTGGAGCAGTAATTACGGCGTACTATTTTGACAGTGATTCAAACGGGATTTATTTTCCTTTGAAGCATTTATGACCGTTGCAATCGAAGCCTATAAATACCAGGAGCTGGATTGAATAAATCATCTTTCGCTATTATTCTATTGCGGTCACGCTGTCAAAATATTATCTCGAGCTTTCCTTGCATTCATCTTTACGAAGCTCAAAGACTTGAAGAATACAACCTTTGTTATTCACTGAAATATCTTCAAGTCATCCTCTGGTTCATCCTTTGAATCGAGTTTCTTTGTTTAAGAAACCAGAGGATTTTACAGTACTCACAT
>KV012861.1:13090-24471 GCA_001598015.1 Dorcoceras hygrometricum
CCGGGGCTGCTGAAACTGAGGGGAATGACCCCTAGACTGACCTCCTCGACCCTGAGGCTGGGCCGCGGTCTGCTGTGATCCAGCTGACGTACACCCTCTAGCAAAATGCCCGTACTGACCACAAAGGTTGCAGGAGCCCTGCACACCAACACACTGCGTGTACGGATGCTTTCCACCACAAAACCACAAAACTCAGCCCGAGAACCGCTGCTACTCGAGCTGCCTGACCCAGAAGAGCCAGAACCCGACTACTTCTTAAAATGCTGACCGCGGGGACGGAACCTCTGACAGCCAGGCTGCTGCTACTGCTGCTGCTGGGGCTGATAGGCTGACTTGGAGGACTGAGAAGACTGCGCTCCCTGAATAGCAGGAAGACCACCCTACGCTACCTGCTGCCTACGAGAACGAAGACTGCGCAAGCCCTCCTCAATGTCGATAGCAGCATCCACGGCCTCAGCATAACTCTTGGACTTACTGGTCAAAACCATCTGATACAACTCTTCATTCAAGCCCTCAAGAAATCTAGTCTGCTTGGCCCTCTCCCGGCCAGAAACATGGGGAACGTACGCCAACAAAGAAGAGAACTGCCGAGCATACTCCATAACAGTAATGGAGCCCTGCTCCAGATGGTCGAACTCCCGCTCCCGAATGTTCACATAGGACTCGGGCACATACTCTGTCGAAAGGTCTCGTAAAAATTGCCCCAAGAGATCCCAACACCGGTCTCCAACAAGGTACTCGAAGCTCCTCGCCACCAGCTCTCCACCGCCTTCCTGAGCAAGAGGGTCACTAAACTCAGTCGAAGATCATCATCATACTGCACCGGATCGAAAATACCAATAATATTCCGGAGCCACGAGTCTGCATCCTCACTGGACTCGTCACCATTAAAGACTGGAGGGTTCATCCTCTGAAATCGCGCTATCACGACATCCATCCTCTCCACAGGAGGTGCCGCAACCTCAACTTCTTCCTCGTCGCTAACACGAGTACGACTGCGAGCACTACGCCTATCCTCATTCTGTCCTACTGATTCCTCAAACTGCCCCCTACCTCTACCACGACGTCTAGGCGGCATCTACGAAAACACTCAATAGGATCAAGCAAAACAGAATAGATACAGCATAGATAGCACATATCACAAATATGCAGCACATAATCACATAGGTCAAGAACATGCAACACACGACACTGTGCCTAGACTCAAGTGTGATCAAAGAAGTTGAGCTTATCCCACCTTAAGCTCTGATATCAAAAATGTCAGGCCTCGTGCTCTAAACAGAGTAAAAACACACAAACACATGCGGAAGCTATCAAAAAGCGGGTAAAATTTTCTCTTTTGGCCTGACGGTTTAAACAATATAATTTAAAATACCGCGATACTTAAAATATATCCCAGTTTATAAAAACAACCAACAGTATAGCATAACAACAGCAACAACAACATAATACAACACCAAAGCACAGGGCATCCCCTGGCTAACTGTACTGATACATATAAATATGCTATATGCCACTGGGATACTCTAACCACCTCATGGGGCGTCACCAGCTGGGTTAAAACAACGACCAGATGTAAAACCTGGATTCCCTGAAAACAACACAAACAGAGAAAACAACCAAGCCCCGGAGGGACATGGGTTCAAACCCCAGTACGGAGAGCAACTGAAACAGCTAAAGGAAATACATAAGATAAAATGCAGATGCTATGC
This sequence comes from Dorcoceras hygrometricum, assembly GCA_001598015.1. Lineage (NCBI taxonomy): Eukaryota > Viridiplantae > Streptophyta > Magnoliopsida > Lamiales > Gesneriaceae > Dorcoceras > Dorcoceras hygrometricum. The sequence continues at coordinate 14,803 of KV012861.1, forward strand.
ATGAGACACCGGGTAACAGCTGAAGGCTACAACCGAACAGGGAGCCAAGGAACTCAAACATAGCTCCACAAGATCAGCAAGGAATCAGTGGCCATGGGGTGTGTTCAAAGTGTGGTAATGAGCCACTCGCCTTGACACTACACCCAAATACCAGATGCAACAAACAACTCAACCTGTTGTTGCCTCGCCCATGAACTGTGGTAGTTAACCACTCGGCGCATGGTGCCTAACTGATCCCAGCAGGGAGATGAGAGTGCTGTATTGTCGCTCGCCCTCGCATCCTGGTACGAAACAACAGCAATACAACGAGATACAAAGCAATTGCTGCAAAAGAAATATGAAGGCAATATGGGAAATGCGTGTATGCATAAACATAGCAGCTAAAATCAACAACAATCACGTATGCACACAGCAACATCCACGGCAAAGCACCATCAGCCATCTAACATTAAATCTCACGCCAATTCCCAGCTACATCAAGCTCAGATCCGTACCTTATACTTTCTGTGCAACAATTATTACAAGCAAGGTCCCGAGAAATCTGGATATCAACCTGTTGAAGCACACAGGGCATAAATCACAGGGACGCTAATACACAGAAAGCACGCTGGGAGCCACACACACTCAACCAGCTATCATCCTACACAATAACTCAACAGGAATCTCAATTCTAGGCTAGGAACAAGATCTCATCGAATTAACGAAGTTCTACCTGAACTACGAAATTCACGAGCTAAACCAGCAACTTCGTGCTTCTGCTCCAGCCCACAACAGCCTCCAAAACGGGTATAGGATGGAAAAGCTTCTCGAGAGGATTCCAACGCTACCTCAAACGTATCAAACAATGGCCGGAAACAACGGGAATCACCGGATAAAATCAACGGTGAATAGTACTAGGGTTCGAAGTACAGAGCTCGACAATCGATAGAATATTTCGCTAAGTGTGGGATCTGGTATCTCAAATCGAAGACCAAGTCTTCCTATAAATATAACTCGCAACGGCTGAAATCTGGTTAAACATGTCCACCGAAAAAACCAGCAGTTGCGCTACTAAAATCGCAACCAGCAGTTGCAACAACCAACAGCTGCTGAATCCCATAACTAATAAATCTCAACAACACAAAACGACGTCGCAAAGTGACACGTCATTCGCTACTTGCGACTGGTCCTCAAACCCAAAAGCAACACAAAACGACGTCGCAAAGTGACACGTCATTCGCTACTTGCGACTGGTCCTCAAACCCAAAAGCTGGACAACCCAACGACTGGATGCTCTACAAACCAAAAGCTGGTACCAGACGTTGCATCAAAACGCTGCGTTCCAACTTACGTAAACGACGTCGCACTGACCCAACAGCTGGTCGCTAACCCCTCGTCTGGATTCCTTAGCGCTAACCAAAACGACGACGCACAACCTACGTCATCCAGATGCTACTCTCGCTCAAAATAACCAGACGCAAGCTACAGTAGAGTTGACCATTGTTGACGTTTGCTCTCAGCTGGTACCAGTCGCAATATCCAAAACGGCGTCGCAGCAACTAATCCAAACGGTGCCGTATCCAACTTATCAAAACGCTATCGTTTTGCCCTCAACAAACAAAATAAAGCAGCGGCTGGATACAAACACGCTACCAGACTTCACAAAAACACAATGCATCCAGATTTCATAAAAACGACGGTGTATCGGAATCTCGCACTACCACTTAAACGTTGCGATTGGATTTCACCACCGACCAGCTTCCACAACAAAACTAGATCTCACAACCAGATCTCTACTCAAAAATACGAAAACTTCCAGAATTTCTAAAAATGTGAAATCTGACCCGAAAATACCAACCAAATTAATCTTTTCAATTTCAGGTCTCACATTTCTCCCCCACTAAAAGGGATTTCATCCTCGAAATCAAACAAAAATTCTGAAAGCACAACACAACAGCAAAATAAAAAACAAGAACTCTCCTAAAACAAGGCCGAGAGTTCAAGATAACCGAGCAACCAATTAACAACAACTAGGGAAGAAAATACAACCAAAAGCTAAAAACTATTGGAAATTTAGCTCAACAGCTACTCAAACAGATGCGGCCACTCGCGCTGCATCTTTTCTTCCAGCTCCCAAGTAGCTTCTTCCCTACCATGTTTGCTCCATTGTACCATTACCAACGGAATGGTCTTATTCCTCAATTGTTTCTCTTTTCTGCCTAGGATCTGCAATGGGTATTCCTGATAGCTCAACGACTGATCTAGCTCAACCTCGTCAGTCCTAAGCACATGAGACAGATCTGGCTCGTACTTCCTCAACATGGAAATATGGAAGACGTCATGAAGAGAAGACAACTCTGGCGGCAACAACAGCCGATACGCTAAAGGGCCAATCCTCTCAACAATCTCATACGGTCCGACGTAACGAGGGGCTAACTTTCCTTTGTGTCCAAAGCGTATAACACTACGAAACGAAGAAACTTTGAGAAAAACATGATCACCAACCTGAAACTCCAGAGGTCGACGCCTCTTATTCGCATAACTGTCTTGGCGATCCTGGGCAGCCTTCATCCGCTGTCGAACTAGATCCACATGATCCTTCATTTGCTGCACAAAGTCAGGGGCAGATAGCTGCTTCTCCTCCACTTCTTCCCAACATACCGGCGATCTGCACTTTCTACCATACAAAGCCTCAAACGGCGCCATGCCAATCGCCACCTGATAGCTGTTATTGTAGGAAAACTATACTAAAGACAACGCGTCTTTCTAGCTACCACCAAAATCCAACACAACAGCTCGCAACATATCCTCCAACGTATGGATAGTTCTCTCATATTTGCCATCTGTCTGGGGGTGATATGCGGTGCTCATCGCCAATCTGGTACCCAAAGCTGTTTGCAAACTTTTCCAAAACCTGGAATTAAACCGCGGATCTCAGTCGAAAACAATCGAAACAGGCACACCGTGAAGTCTAACCACAAAATCAACGTACAGCTTCGCCATTTTCTTCAACGAGAAGGTCATCCCATAGGGAATAAAATGTGCAGACTTCGACAGTCGGTCTATAACCACCCAAATAGCATCGCACCCTCTGCTAGAACTTCGCCATTTTCTTCAACGAGAAGGTCATCCCATAGGGAATAAAATGTGCAGACTTCGACAGTCGGTCTATAACCACCCAAATAGCATCGCACCCTCTGCTAGAACGAGGCAGATGCGTCACGAAATCCATATCAATGTGCTCCCAATTCCATTGGGGCACTTCCAAACTCTGCAACAGACCACCGGGTCTCATCCTCTCGGCCTTAACCATCTGACAGTTTAAAAAACGAACGACAACACCAGCAACATTGCTCTTCAGGCCAGCCCATCAAAAGTGTGGCTTCAACGCATGGTACATCTTCCGTGCACCAGGATGAACACTATGTCTGCTACAGTGCGCTTCCCGAAGGATCTCCTCCTTCAAATCAATCAAATTGGGCACAACAAACCTGCCCCGGAAACGCAAACAACCATCGGAAAAGATAGAATAGTCCTCAAGTTTGCTAGCACTGACCTTCAACTTTAACTCGTGGATAGACGGATCAGTCCTCTGAGCTGCTCGAATACTAGAAACAATATGTGGCTCTACTTGGAAAGAAGAAACCACCACACAATCCTCAGCCGGGTAGAATCTCCAACCCGTAGTGTTAAGATGCTCCTGATCCTTAGAGATGTACAACGACGCAAGCATCTCACTAGCCTTCCTGCTCAAAGCATCGGCCACTACGTTCGAATTCCCAGGCTGATACTTAATCTCGCAATCAAAGTCCTTTAGCAGCTCCATCCAACGACGTTGTCTCATGTTCAGGTCAGGCTGCGAAAACAAATACTGCAAACTGTTGTGGTCCGAATACACCACAAACTGCTCGCCATACAGGTAATGACGCCAGATCTTCAGCGCAAAAACCACCGCTGCAGGCTCCAAATCATGGACTGGATAACGAGTCTCGTGCGGTTTCAACTGCCATGAGTCATACGCAATGACTCCACCATTCTGCATCAAAACACAGCCCAATCCATTTAGAGAAGCGTCAGAACAAACAACGAAACCACCTGAACCGGACGGTAGAGCCAACACAGTCGCAGTAGTCAACTTTTCCTTGAGCAGTTGAAAAGCATTCTCGCACTGCTCAGTCCACACAAACCTCTTGTCCTTCTACGACAGTTTAGTAATCGGCTTTGCTATACTAGAAAATCCTTCGATGAAACGATGGTAATAGCCAGCCAGACCCAAGAAACTGCTAATCTCAGACACATTCTTGGGACGCTCCCAGTTCATAACAGCATCAACCTTACTGGTATCCACAGAAATGCCATCCGCTGAAATGACATGACCCAGAAATACAACACGATCCAACCAAAACTCGCACTTGGAGAATTTAGCATACAACTGCTGTTCTATCAACCTCAGCAGGACAATTCCCAAGTTCTCCTTGTGCTCCCTCGGAGTCTTCGAGTACACCAAGATGTCGTCAATGAAAACAATCACAAATTGGTCTATGAACTCTCTAAAAACTCGGTTCATCAGATCCATAAAGACTGCAGGCGCGTTGGTCAAACCAAACGGCATCAACAGAAACTCGAAATGTCTGTACCATGTACGAAACGCAGTCTTTGCAACATCTTGGTCTCTCACTATCAACTGATGGTACCCTGATCGCAGATCAATCTTTGAATATACCGCAGAACCTTGCAATTGATCAAACAGATCATCGATTCTCGGTAACGGGTACTTGTTCTTGACAGTAGCTTTGTTCAGCTGGCAAAAATCAATGCACATCCGCATTGAGACAGCCTTATTCTTCACAAACAAAATGGGCGCTCCCCACGGTGACATACTAGGTCGGATAAAACCTTTCTCCAGCAAATCATCTAACTGCACCTTGAGTTCTCTCAACTCCGCAGGCGCCAGAGATATGGGGCACTAGAAATTGGAGATGTGCCAGGCACCAGCTCTATGCTGAAGTCTATCTCCCGCCTCGGAGGAAAACAAGGAATCTCCTCCGGAAATATGTCGGGAAAATGCCGCACCACAGGAACGTCGCTAAGCTGAACACGAGAAGAAGAAGACGCATCCAAAGCGTAAATCAGGAAACCAGCATTTCCTAAGGAAAACAAGCTGAACATCTACATAGTTGATACCAACGGGATCTTAGATCGAGAATCCTGGCCGTAGAAGTCCCACTTCTCGCCAGACATAGGCCTAAAGCGCAAAATCCCATGTAAACAGTCCACGGAGGCCCTATACTTGGAAAACACGTCCATCCCAACTACACAATCGAAGTCCCACAACATCAAACGGATCAAGCTCGCCACCAAAACATGCTCACCAAAAAGCAACATGCCATCCAACAAAACCTCCTGGGAGAACAAGCTCACACCGCCTTGGGTAGAAACAGAAACAGCATCGCGCAAGGGAATGATACACAGACCATGCTCAACAATAAACGAATCAGAAACAAAAGAATGCGATGCACCGGTGTCAAACAACACACGTGCAGGTAAATCGAAAAAAGGCAAGTACCTGCGATCACCCGACTCGGCGTCTCCTCGGCCTGCTCCCTAGTGATGGCGTTAACCTGAGCATGCTGTGGTCCAGAGAAGAAAGGCTGAGACGACTGCCCAAAACGCGAAGGTCCAGGCTTCTGAAAAGGCCTGAAGTGAGTCTCACCCAACCGAGGCTGCTGAAACTGAGGGGAACGACCCCTAGACTGACCTCCACGACCCTGAGGTTGGGCCGCGGTCTGATGTGATCCAGCTGACGGACACACTCTAGCAAAATGCCCGTATTGACCACAAAGGTTGCAAAAGCCCTGCACACCAACACACTGTGTAGAAGGATGCTTTCCACCGCAAAACCCACAAAACTCATCCCGAGAACCACTGCTACTCGAGCTGCCTAAACCAGAAGAGCCAGAACCCGACTTCTTCTTGAACTGCTGACCGTGGGGTCGAAACCTCTGACGGCCAGACTGCTGAGCCACCTGCTGCTGATGCTGGGGATGATAGGCTGACTGGGAGGACTGTGAAGACTACGCTCCCTGAATAACAGGACGACCAGCCTGCGCTACCTGCTGTCTGCGAGCATGAAGACTCCTCAAACCTTCCTCAATGTCGATGGCACTATCCACCACCTCAGCATAGGTCTTGGGCTTACTGGTCAACACCATCTGATACAACTCTTAGTTCAATCCCTCAAGAAATCTAGTCCCCTTGGCCCTTTCCCGGTCAGAAACATGGGGAACGTACGCCAACAGAGAAGAAAACTTCCTAGCATACTCCCGAACAGTCATCGAACCCTGCTCAAGATGGTCGAACTCCCGCTCCCGGGCGTTCACATAAGACTCGGGCACATACTCTTGCCAGAAGGTCACGCAAAAACTGTCCCAAGAGATCCCAACACCGGTCTCCAACAGGGTACTCGAAGCACCTCGCCACCAGCGCTCTGCAGCCTTCCTGAGCAAGAGGGTCGCCAAACTCAGCCGAAGATCATCATCATACTGCACCCGATCGAAAAGACCAATAATATTCCGGATCCACGAGTCCGCATCCTCACTGGACTCATCACCATTAAAGACCGGAGGGTTCATCCTCTGAAACCGTGCTATAACAACATCCATCCGCTCCACCGGGGGAGGCAAGTCACCAACTTCCTCCTCCTCATCATGCCTACTACTCGAACGACTAGAAGCGCTACGCGATCCTCATTCTGTCCTGTCGATTCCTCAAACTGCCCCCTACCTCTACTATGGCGTCTAGGCGGCATCTACGAAAAGACTCAACATGATCAAGAAAAACAGAATAGATACAACATATAACACAGAAATATGCAGCACGTAATCACATAGCCAAGCACATGCAACACACAACACTGTGCCTAGACTCAAGTGTGAGCTTAGTGTCTAGGGTTTGTGTGATGCTTAAGTGTGTCATGCAACCCTAGGCACTCATGTATTTGTAGGTGTGATTGGGGTGGGCCCAGGTCCATATGAACATTCGGTTCAAGTACATCGCCGTGGCTCCATCATAATCCCGATCGAAAATCAGATCGGACCGATCTGCACAGTTTCCAAAACTGAGTATTATGATGCGAAAACAATTTTTCAGACCACCTATTCCAAAATTGCAGTTTGGCCCCTCCAAGTTTAAGGACAGTCAAACTAGCCCGAACTTTAGGGAAATTGCAATTTGACCCCTGTTGACTTTTAGGAAGTCGCACTCCCTAAATTCCTCCTCCTATGCTCAACACATTGAGCTCAATTTCCGTGCGCGAATCGTGAAGCCAGTACTTGTGTGACCCTCAATGGTTCAGGGATACAGCTAGTCGTCGGCTCACAACCATTGCGACTCCAAAATCACAATTTCGGACTGAGCCATCGGATCATGGTAAAGCACCTAGCAACATCGCCCCATGATTCCCTAGTTATCACTGATAGTTCCTGCAAGAACCAGTCGGTCATGGTTAGCGTACAGTACGGTCCTTTCAACACATATATACCGATTAGATCAAAGACCATTGGTATATCGAGAGTCGCTAGAGATCCAATAACTATGCATACATCTTGGAGATCAAATAGTGACATCGCGTGTGTTACTAGGTAAACCCATTTACTTAAAACACATCTAGTACTCTGGCCAGAGATTTATCACACTATTATCTCCTCAAATAGCATAGGATATCCACGCACACGGGCGAGCGGTGAATCCTCGACAACGAAGCATCGACTCCTACATGCATCGGGACCTCACCCAATCCCGCCACCTAATGACCCCATCAGAGTCGGTAAATGGGTCAAAGTGAGTCACCTATCATGTAGAGTCTCAATGACGTTTTGAGTAGTGAGGACTAATCAGTACAACCAAGACCTCGGACATATCCACTCGACAAATGGTAACCACTTGGAAAGTTCGAACGAGGGTAGTTCGATAGATCACCAGGTCACTATCCATCTGCATGATCAGAACATGACAATGTTCCCTACCAATGAAACGTGGTACTTCGCATCACAGATTCTAGTCTCGAGCTCGGGCTGCCTTATCCTTATTTTGACGGCCCAATCGACTAGGAACGAGTTCATAATACATAGTGACTATTAGATGTGTTTCATGATAGCCATCATATCCACTATCACATCTAACATACACTATGGTGCATTCTAGGTCTTTATCCAACACAATTGTTAACATTACAAATAAATAATTAAGATAAAGAATGCCATAAAGAAATATGAATTTCATAAATAAATATCGTTATACAAAGAGTCAATAAAACCCACACGCCATAAGTTGACTAGTTGGGTATCTACTCTAACAATCTCCCACTTGCCCTAAAGCCAACTACTCATCAGACGCAGTCCCATTGTTTCGTGATGTTTTTCAATCAACGGTCCTGGCAAGGGCTTTGTAAGTGGATCAGCAATTTTGTCTGCAGAGGTGACTCTCTCGACTGGTATGTCACCTCTATCCTCAATATCCCAGATTATGTGGTATTTCCTCAGTATATGTTTGGATCTTTTGTGAGACCTAGGCTCCTTTGCTTGCACAACGGCACCCGTGTTGTCGCAGTACAGCGGGAGTGGACCAACTCCATCAGGGATTACGCGCAACTCTTGGACGAAATTCCTTATCCAAATCGCCTCTTTAGCAGCAGCTGATGCTGCGATGTACTCAGCCTCAGTGGTTGAATCCGCGATGGTGTCTTTCTTGGAACTCTTCAAAGAGACAGCACCACCATTGAGCATTAATACAAACTCAGAGGTTGACTTCGAATCATCCACGTCACATTGGAAGCTAGAATCAGTGTAGCCTTCCAATTTCAGTTCACCACCCCCATAGACCATGAACATATTCTTAGTCCTTCAAAAGTACTTAAGAATATCTTTCACGGCCTTCCAATGCATTTGGCCGGGGTTGGCTTGATAACGGCTCGTGACACTCAGAGCATATGCGACATCCGGTCTAGTTGAGATCGTACCATACATAATACTATATATTGCCGAGGCATATGACACACGTGTCATACTCTCTATCTCCTCATCAGTCTTTGGACACATAGACTTAGATAGAGTGACCCCGTGACACATAGGTAGGTGTCCTCTCTTGGACTCTTCCATAGAGAACCGCTTAAGTATGGTATCGATGTAGGTAGCTTGGGTGAGTCCGAGCATCCTTTTCGATCTATCTCGATAGATCTGTATTCCAAGAATATAGGATGCTTCACCCATGTCCTTCATCGAGAATCTACTAGAAAACCAAACTTTAGTTGACTGCAACATTCCTACGTAATTCCCAGTGAGTAGAATGTCATCAACATAAAGTACAAGGAATGTCACAACATTCTTAACTACCTTCTTGTACACACATGGCTCCTCGGGATTCTTGATGAAACCAAATTCCTTAATTGTTTCATCATATCTCAGGTTCCAACTTCTCGATGCTTGTTTGAGACCGTAGATCGATCTCTGAAGCTTGCATACTTTATGCTCACTTCCTACAGATGTGAAACCCTCAGGCTGCGTCATATAGATCTCTTCCTTAATGTTTCCATTGAGGAACGCAGTTTTCACATCCATTTGCCATATCTCATAGTCGTACCATGAGGCTATGGCTAGTAGGATTCTAATTGACTTGAACATTGCGACTGGTGAA
>KV012862.1:7879-26193 GCA_001598015.1 Dorcoceras hygrometricum
AACGACGTAGAACTACTCACTGCTGAAACACGCTAGCGCGCTCTCTACTGCTCAGCGACAACGGATCTTGCTACGACTGCTGAATACAACCACTACTGCTGACGTCACAAATGCTGAGTGCCAACATTCAGCGATGACTCACGCTAACTGCTGAACAGATTCCGCGCCAACTCTAACTCTCCAGAACTGTTCCAAGGCTGAAACAAAACCCGATAGCTTCTCCAAGCGCAACTACTAAGAGCTGATTTCAACAAGACCCGATTAATTAACTCAATTAATCTCATCAGCTTTGGGGTCTCACATGAAGTCTGGATCTCTTCGTTGTACAAGTTCGAGCGTCGACTCACTGTTCCAGCATAGATATCTTCAACTAGACCAGCTTAAGCGTCCCCTTAATAATCCATTTTCGATATCTCCCTGCGTTTTTAGGCTAGTAACTGCACATCGCATGTAAACCGTTAGTGAGATAATAGAAGGTTTTGTGTTAACCAAAATTAATATTCTGATCTGTAAAAATAGATCCAACAAAAACAGAGAGATTGTTGCAGCAATATAAAGCTTGAACACCCAGGTGGCAGCTGGTGTTCAAGCTGGTCAACTGCCCAGGTGTGAGCTGGTTCACTGCCATGAGTTTCAGTGAGATATTCATCGACTGCACAATCTGAGAAGAAATTGAGAAACTAGCTTAGAGAGCACATTCCCGAGTGTGTGAGATAAAAAGGAAACAGAGAGCTTACACTATAATTCTCACACATGATTCATTCACATATTTGAGAGAGAACTGATTAGATTGGCTGGGTGAATCAAATAAAACACTTTGTTTAGTCTTTGAATAGATACGTTAAACAAGTTCTTGTAGTCTTTCTCACTGAGACGTTAAAGAAATGTTGGTTAGTTATTCACATAGCCTTCGATCTGGTGTGCATTGTGACTAGGAGTTCTCGCAGCCGAGTGCTGTTGGAATGGGTTGCAGCATAGGCTATTGTAATCAAATTTTCTAGTGTATCTGTTGCCCATATTATGGGGTACCAGATCGCAAAAGCGCTCTGATACCACTTGTTGGGATTAGAAAATCGGGGTTGTTCATGAGCGCTGCCACAACTCACGTAGGCTATCACACAGCCGAAACACCAACCCCGTAAGTTACGTGCATTTAAAAATTGTGAGTTCAAAAAATCAGCACGAAACTTGTAAAACCAGATCGCCGTGAATCTGGATCAACAGCTCTGCGAGCAGGTCTAGATTATCAGCTCCTCTGCAAGCTGGTTTAACACGAGCAGTCTGGTTTCTTTAACTTGAGTTACAATAGATCAGTGTTCTTGAATGTTAGTGCACCGAGATACATATTGAGTTATGAGTTAAAATCATGCGGAAACAACTCAAACGGAACTCTAATAATCGAAAGCTCTTGAAACAGTTTTAAGCGTATTAAACAAACATGCTATGCGTATGAATGTAGGTGAAGAAAACAGTAAAGAAAATACGCTACAATTTGTTTATGGAAGTTCAGAGCTGAATCTCCTATGTCTCCCCTTCTTCCGCAATCGGGAAGGATTCCATTAGAAGGCTTTGATTACAGCGACCTTTGCTGCAACCAAATCCAATCTCACACACTGAGAAGTGCTCCAATCCGAGCTGGTTATCTTTTATCTTCCCATTGTTGTGCTTTCTTCTGTTTTTGTATTTTTGTATTTCCACAACACTTCTCTCTCTCTGTTTTTGCGCATGTCTTCATTCTGTGCTTTGCGCCTTATATATAAAGCCGCTTAGCAGATTTTTCCGTTGGACACAAAGCTGTAGCCGCTCTGAAATGTATTTTGACGTAATTTGTACTTTGCGTCCTTTGGATTTAAATACGTTGCAGGCTTTATTTGACTTGATCTCTTTTCATCGGTGATTCTGCAGCCTTTGCTAACTTTGAGCTCTGTTTGCTTGTTCCTGATGTGGACAACGAAACAAATCAGGTTGAACCAATTAATTTGGTCTTCGTATGTTTGTATTCAAAATGCTTTGTTCGTCTGAGCTTGTCTGTCCAGATCTGGTTCCTCAGCTGGTATCTTCTTCAAGCTGGTTGCTCTTCATCTCTAATCTGTACTTGAGCAATTCTGTTGTTCAATACTGAGCTTGTCTTTGCTTTGATCCGTTCAAAGCTCTCTTCTTCTCCTTCTCCTGAACTGATCTGCTCTGCCCTTTGTTCTGTTCTTACCTGCTTTGTTCTGCAGCTGAGCTGGCTTGTTCAATACATGAAGCAGGTCACCAGCTCTTGAACACTTCTGGGCTCTAATCTTGTTCCCCAGCTTTGCTCCATTCCCAGATGGTTGATACATCTGTGTGATAAACTTCTCATATATCATACGGCCAGCTGGTTTCTCTGCGGTATCACTGATAGTGCCTGCAAGAACCAGTTGGTCGTGGTTAGCATACAGTACGGTCCTTTCAACACATATATCCCGATCAGATCAACGACCATTGGTAAATCGAGAGTCGCTAGAGATCCGATAACTATGCATATATCTTGGAGATCAAATAGTGACATCGCGAGTGTTACTAGGCAAACCCATTTACCTAAAACACATCCAGTACTCTGGCCAGATATTTATCACACTATTGTCTCCTCAGATAGCATAGGATATCCACGCGTTAAAGCGAGCGGTGAATCCTCGACAACGAAGCATCGACTCCTACATGCATCGGGACCTCACCCAATCCCGCCACCTTATGACCCCAAGTGAGTCGGTAAATGGGTCAAAGTGAGATGCCTATCATGCCGAGTCTCAATGACGTTTTGAGTAGTGAGGACTAATCAGTACAACCAAGACCTCGGACTTATCCACTCGACAAATGGTAACCACTTGGAAAGTCCGAACGAGGGTAGTTCGATAGATCACCAGGTCACTATCCATCTGCATGCTCAGAACATCACAATGTTCCCTACCAATGAAACATGTTACTTCACATCGTAGATGCTAGTCTCAAGCTCGGGCTGTCTTATCCTCATTTTGACGGCCCAATCGACTAGGAACGAATTCAGAATACACAGTGACTATTAGATGTGTTTTATGATAGCCATCATATCCACTATCACATATAATATATTATGGTGCATTCTAGGTCTTTATCCAACATAATTGTTAACATTATAATCATAATGAAAATAAAGAATGCCATAAAGAAAATGCGTATGTCATATATAAAGATCGTTATACACAAGAGTCAATAAAACCCACACGCCACAAGTTGGCTAGTTGGGCATCTACTCTAACAGAATTGGCGTGAGATTGAATGCTATATGGCTGTAGTGCATTTTCTTGGATGTTGCTGTGTGCATATGTGATTGCTATTGTTGTTTAGCTGCTATGTTTATGCATACACGCATTTCCCATATTGCATTCATATTTCAGTTGCAGCCATTGTTTCGTATCTTGTATTGCTGTTGTTGATTCTTACCAGGATGCGAGGGCGAGCGGCAATACCGCACTCTCATCTCCCTGATGGGATCGTTAGCCACCATGCGCCGAGTGGTTAACTACCACAGTTCATGGGCGAGGCAACGGCAGGTTGAGTTGGGAACCCAGGTTTTACAGCTGGTCGTGGTTTTAACCCAGCTGGTGGCGCCCCAGGAGGTGGTTAGAGTATCTCAGTGGCGTATAGCATATTTATATGTATCAGTATTCCTAGCCAGGGGATGCCCTACGCTTTGTTGTTGTATTGGGTTGAGGGAATTCGATACATGTTATTGTGTGGATGTTGTTATGCTATACCGTTGGTTGTTTTTACTAAACTGGGTTATCTATTTTGAGTATCGCATTATTTTATATTATATTGTTTTAAACTGTCAGGCCAAAAGCGAAAATTTTACCCACTTTTTGATAAGCTTCCGCATTGTGTTTGTATGGTTTGACTCTGTTTAGTGCACGAGGCCTGACATTCACACGAGCAGCAACCTCATCAACTTCATCCTCGGCCTGCCTATCGCGACCACGACGGGGAAAACTACGCTGGTCACCTTCTGTCTGAACTTCAGACTCTTCCGGAATCTGCCCTCTACCTCTATCCCTATGTCTAGGCGGCATCTAAGAAACACTAAGAGGGTAAGGTCACAACAAAACAGATACAGAACAAGTAAAAGCAGCATATAGATCACATAATCAAGCACATGTAACACAGAACACTGTGCCTAGACTCAAGTGTGATCAATAGAAATCGAGCTTATCCCAGCTTAAGCTCTGATAAATGTCAGGCCTCGTGCACAACTCAGAGTTAAACCAAGCAAAACAATAGCGGAAGCATTCAAAAAGTGGCTTAAAATTTTCGCTTTAGGCCTAACGGTTTACAACATATAATTTAAAATACAACCATACTTAAAATATCCCAGTTTACAAACACTCAGTACAAGAGTACAACATTTAAACAAACACAAATACCAGTACTACAACAGATACACAATCCCACAAGCACAGGGCATCCCCCGGCTGATAGTACTAGTACATATATGCTATACGCTAACTGTGAAACTCTATCCACCTCCTGGGGCACCTCCAGCTGGGTCAAAGCCACGACCAGTAGAGAAACCTGGGAAATCCAAAAACAACACACAGGCAACAACACCAGCCCCAGAGGGACCTCAGGGTCAAACCCCAATACAAACAGCATAAGGAAAGCAACAGATAATATGCAAATGCTATGCAAGGGATCAAGGCTACAACCAAAAGCATGGAGCCAAAGTATAGCAACAACAGCTCAACAGCAAGATCTGATCAAAAGAGAACAATCAGTAGTGGCCACGAGATGGTGTACTGAGCATATGGGAGCTACCCACTCGTCTCCAATACACCGTACCAGATGCCAACAAACAGCTCCACCTGCTGTTGCCCACTCATGAGATGTGGGAGCTACCCACTCCGCTCATAGCAGCTAACAAATCCAGCAGGGAGATGAGGTACGGGTGTTACCCGCTCAGCCTCCAAGGTATACGGGAACTACTCGCTCGTCCTTGAACTAGCATCCTGGTACTCTCAATTCAACAGAACATGCACAACTAGCAAAATAGAGCTCAACAGGAATATGCGTGTATGAAAATGCAACAACTGATATTATAACACAGGCACAATAATAACAGCACAGAGCATACACAGCCAAGCACATAATCCATGCTCAATCCTAAGCTGTAAACAAGCTCACATCCGTACCTCAATCTTTGGGCAACAATTACTACAAGCATATTTCCACAATGACGTCCCGAGCACACGGATCCACCATCTGCTCAACGGTGATACACAGAATCTCAGGGACCAAAACACAGAAAACAGCAGTTGGGAGTTACGAACTCCACCAGCGCTACCCTACCTCTCTAACTCAACAGAAAGCTCTAAACAAGCTTAAGGTAGGATCTAAACTTACCCCAAAAAGATAGGAGCGAAATCCGACGCTTATGCTAACAGACTACACAAGGGAGATGTCTTCGCACACCTCACCAGCTTCAAGCAAACGTTCAAAAACGATATCCAAACGAAGCGTCTCAGCAAGATGAGTCCAACGCTACAACTCTCGTTCTCGTCGGAGTTATCTACCGTCGGCAATCGAAGAAGATAAGGTTCGGTGAACAGTAGCTAGGGTATCGCGACAGAGGTTAGAAATCGGGAAAATATTCTAAGTATGGAAACTGGATACTCAATTCGAAGACCAAGTCCTCTAATATAAGCCAAAGCTGCTCACAGCTGAAGAAACAGTATCCACCACACTTAATCTATCACAACTGGTATTCCCGATCGTAGACAGATCTTGCAACAGATCTCGCTCTACGCCAAAACAGATCTCTACTAACTCAAACGACGTCGCAGAGAACTACTGTCGCAACTGGACACGTCACCTGCTACTCACTGCTGAACACTAACCAAAATCTGTTAGCAACGCTACAACAGATCTCTCACACAGCTGACGCTAACACAACTCATAGCTGAGTCTTCTTCGCTAATACAAAACGTTGTTTTTTCAACTAATCCAAACAACGACGTAGAACTACTCACTGCTGAAACACGCTAGCGCGCTCTCTACTGCTCAGCGACAACGGATCTTGCTACGACTGCTGAATACAACCACTACTGCTGACGTCACAAATGCTGAGTGCCAACATTCAGCGATGACTCACGCTAACTGCTGAACAGATTCCGCGCCAACTCTAACTCTCCAGAACTGTTCCAAGGCTGAAACAAAACCGATAGCTTCTCTAAGCACAACAACTCAAAGCTGATCTCAATAAAACCCGATTAATTAACTCAATTAATCTTATCAGCTTTCAGGTCTCACATCTCTCCCCCACTAAAACAGGATTTCGTCCTCGAAATCAATCAATTAACCAAAATTAATATTCTGATCTGTAAAAATAGATCCAACAAAAACAGAGAGATTGTTGCAGCAATATAAAGCTTGAACACCCAGGTGGCAGCTGGTGTTCAAGCTGGTCAACTGCCCAGGTGTGAGCTGGTTCACTGCCATGAGTTTCAGTGAGATATTCATCGACTGCACAATCTGAGAAGAAATTGAGAAACTAGCTTAGAGAGCACATTCCCGAGTGTGTGAGATAAAAAGGAAACAGAGAGCTTACACTATAATTCTCACACATGATTCATTCACATATTTGAGAGAGAACTGATTAGATTGGCTGGGTGAATCAAATAAAACACTTTGTTTTTAGTCTTTGAATAGATACGTTAAACAAGTTCTTGTAGTATTTCTCACTGAGACGTTAAAGAAATGTTGGTTAGTTAGTCACATAGCCTGCGATCTGGTGTGCATTGTGACTAGGAGTTCTCGCAGCCGAGTGCTGTTGGAATGGGTTGCAGCATAGGCTATTGTAATCAAATTTTCTAGTGTATCTGTTGCCCATATTATGGGGTACCAGATCGCAAAAGCGCTCTGATACCACTTGTTGGGATTAGAAAATCGGGGTTGTTCATGAGCGCTGCCACAACTCACGTAGGCTATCACACAGCCGAAACACCAACCCCGTAAGTTACGTGCATTTAAAAATTGTGAGTTCAAAAATCAGCACGAAACTTGTAAAACCAGATCGCCGTGAATCTGGATCAACAGCTCTGCGAGCAGGTCTAGATTATCAGCTCCTCTGCAAGCTGGTTTAACACGAGCAGTCTGGTTTCTTTAACTTGAGTTACAATAGATCAGTGTTCTTGAATGTTAGTGCACCGAGATACATATTGAGTTATGAGTTAAAATCATGCGGAAACAACTCAAACGGAACTCTAATAATCGAAAGCTCTTGAAACAGTTTTAAGCGTATTAAACAAACATGCTATGCGTATGAATGTAGGTGAAGAAAACAGTAAAGAAAATACGCTACAATTTGTTTATGGAAGTTCAGAGCTGAATCTCCTATGTCTCCCCTTCTTCCGCAATCGGGAAGGATTCCATTAGAAGGCTTTGATTACAGCGACCTTTGCTGCAACCCAATCCTACGACCAGCAGTCGCAAGAACTCCTAGCCACACCACTTCACACTAGCCCGCAATCTAACTCCAATTCTTTAACGCCTCAGTGAGAAATGCTACACACACTTCTTTAACGTCTCAGTGCGAAAAACAACTAGACTTGTTTAACGTCTCTGTCCAAATACTAGAATGGAAACTTTCAATTTTACATTCACTCTGATATGTTTCGTTCAACTCTCGAATGTGAGTGAATGTGTATGTGTGTGAGATTTATAGTGTAAGCACTATCTCTCAATTATGGAATCTCACACACTGAGAAGTGCTCCAATCCGAGCTGGTTATCTTTTATCTTCCCATTGTTGTGCTTTCTTCTGTTTTTGTATTTTTGTATTTCCACAACACTTCTCTCTCTCTGTTTTTGCGCATGTCTTCATTCTGTGCTTTGCGCCTTATATATAAAGCCGCTTAGCAGATTTTTCCGTTGGACACAAAGCTGTAGCCGCTCTGAAATGTATTTTGACGTAATTTGTACTTTGCGTCCTTTGGATTTAAATACGTTGCAGGCTTTATTTGACTTGATCTCTTTTCATCGGTGATTCTGCAGCCTTTGCTAACTTTGAGCTCTGTTTGCTTGTTCCTGATGTGGACAACGAAACAAATCAGGTTGAACCAATTAATTTGGTCTTCGTATGTTTGTATTCAAAATGCTTTGTTCGTCTGAGCTTGTCTGTCCAGATCTGGTTCCTCAGCTGGTATCTTCTTCAAGCTGGTTGCTCTTCATCTCTAATCTGTACTTGAGAAAATCTGCACTTAAATACTCTGAGCTGGTCTTTTCTTTGATCCGTTCAAAGCTATCTTCTTCTCCTGCTCTTGAACTGATCTGCTCTGCCCTTGTTCTGTTCCTTCCTGCTTTTGTCTGCAGCTGAGCTGGCTTGTTCATTACACAAAGCAAGTCGCCTGATCTTGAACACTTCTGGGCTCTGAGCTTGTTTCTCGGCTTTGCTCCATTCCCAGCTGGTTTCCTTTCAGCTGGTTGATGCATCTGTGAGATCAAACTTCTCACAGATATCATAGCTGATCTTATAGTTTGCTCTTGTCAGCTGCCCTTGACCTGTTCTAAAGCCAGCTTGTTCATCATACTCAGCAGGTCGTTTATCTGAGCTGATTTCTCAGCTGATTTCCTTCCCAGCTGGTTGCTTCTTCCTATATAGCATCCTTCTGCTTCCCCATCAAAGCATCCAGCTTCTGGATCCTTGATCAGGTTTTCTCTTCCCTGATCTGGTTTACCAGCTCGGCTCTATTCTTCTCGTCAAGAGCCATTGTGTGCTTGCTTGTTTACTTGGTCCATTCAGAGACCCATTCTTATCATCAGCAAGCACACAGTTAATCAGTTCTGATTCAGTCTACCCAAGGACTGAGATCCCTATGATGAACTGATTATAGCCGTGCTCAATGATCAGACGTGCACTTGATCAATGCTCTTGTATACGGCTCTGCACTTGAACACTGCACTTGATCTGCGCTTGAGCCGTTCTGCACTTCATCTCTCTGCACTTGAACTCTGCTCTTCTTATTATTCTGCGCTTGATCTTCGTGCTGCTCTTGCTCCAAGCTGGTGAACTAGCTTGGTGTTTCTTAAAGTAAACTACTGACCTAGCTTGGGCTTCCCATTACTGTTCCAGCTAGAAATCTTCGACCAGTCCAGCTCAGACGTCCCCTCACTGTTCCAGTTTGGATATCTTCATGTCTAATCCAGTCTAAGCAAGCTGCGCATGTCACATAGAGCGTTAGTACAATAATAAAAGATTTTGTGTGAATCAAAACTTAGATTATGATCTATAGAAACAGATCCAACAATCTCACCCTTTTTGATTTCCACAAAATCTGGATAAACATATGCAAGTATGTTTATGCTTGAAATTATTTCTCCCCCTTTTTGTGTGAATCAAAAAGGGTTTTGAAATTAAGTCTCTCCCTTAATATTTAAAACAAAACTTCCCCTAAACAGAGCATGGGGTTATCTTATTTTGAAGTCAAAATCATTTTTGGAGGGACGACATTTTTTGTAAAATATATGCATGAGATTTTGAAGACAGAATCTATGATACTCAAAGGTTCTCATTTATTTAGACCTGAGGAGCAATAGAAGATTCAATTTATAGAATCTCTTCCATTTTTACCTAAGGCTTAGCCTCGCCCAGCCCTAGAGATCTTGGTGTCCACAAACCTCCCGCAATCTGTCAGCTCGTCGGAACAGATATTGCTGCACTTTTCTTTCGAGAAACTGCTCTGCAATTCAATACATTCCTCCCCCTATCTATATAAAATGAGTTTTGAAAACATTAAAAATTTTGTAGCATAGACAAGCTTTCGAACGATCATCAGATCATACATAGTTTTAAAACCGTTTAAAAATTTTCGAAAAGAAATGCACTATTCAAGAACAACCTGCGCTGATACCACTTGTTGGTCCCATATTACGGGGTACCAGATCGCAAAAGCGCTTTGATACCACTTGTTGGGATCGAAAAACCAAGGTTGTTCGTGAGCTCTGCCACAACTCACGTAGGCTCTCACACAGCCAAAACACCAACCCCGTAAGTTACGTGCATTTAAAAATTGGGAGTTCGAAATCAGCACGCAACTTGTAAAACCAGATCGTCGTTAATCTGGACCAACAGCTCTGCGAGCTGGTCCAGATTATCAGCACCTCTACAAGCTGGTTTAACATGAGCAGTCTGGTTTCTTTAACTTGAGCTGCAATAGCTCAGTGTTCTTGAATATTAGTGCACCGAG
Source organism: Dorcoceras hygrometricum (assembly GCA_001598015.1). Taxonomy (NCBI): domain Eukaryota; kingdom Viridiplantae; phylum Streptophyta; class Magnoliopsida; order Lamiales; family Gesneriaceae; genus Dorcoceras; species Dorcoceras hygrometricum. The sequence goes on from KV012862.1 coordinate 18,120, forward strand.
ATACAGATTGAGTTATGAGTTAAAATCATGTGGAAAAACTCAAACTGAACTCTTATAATCGAAAGCTCTTTAAAAAATTTTAAGATTATTACAAACATGCTATGTGTATGAATGTAGGTGCAGAAAACAGTAAAGAAAATACGCTGTAATTTGTTTATGGAAGTTCGAAGCTGAATCTCCTACGTCTCCACTTCTTCCGCAATCGAGAAGGATTCAATTAGAAGACTTTGATTATAGCGACCTCCGCTGCAACCCACTACTATGACCAGCAGCCGCAAGAACTCCTAGCCACACCACTGCACACCAGCCCGCAAGCTGCGCGTGTCTAACTCCACTTCGTTAACGCCTCAGTGAAAAAGGATATAGACACTTCTTTAACGTATCAGTGTGAAAGACAACTAGACTTGTTTAACGTCTCTGTCCGAAGACTACAATGGAGAGTTTTAATTTTACATTCACTCTGATCTGTTTCGCTCAATTCTCGAATGTGAGTGAATGTGGATGTGTGTGAGATTTACAGTGTAAGAACTATCTCTGAATTATGGAATCTCATACACTGGGAAGTGCTCCAATACGAGATGGTTATCTTTTTTCTTCCCATGGTTGTGCTTTATTAAATTTTTCTGTTTTTGTATTTGCACAACGCTTCTCTCTCTCTGTTTTCGCCGTGTCTTCATTATGGGCTTTGCGCCTTATATATTAACCCGCTTAGCAGATTTGTCCATTGGACACAAAGTTGTAGCCATTCTGAAAAGTCTTGTGACGTATTTATACTTTGCGTCCTTTGGATTTTGATGCGTTGCAGGCTTTATTTGACTTGATCTCTTTTCATCGACGATTCTGCAGCCTTTGCTAACTTTGAGATCTGTTTGCTTGTTCCTGATGTGGACTAGATGAAAAAAATCAGTTTGAAGCAATTAATTTGGTCTTCGTATGTTTGTATTTCAAACTAATTTGTTCGTCTGATCTTGTCTTTCCAGATCTGGTTCCTCAGCTGGTATCTTCTTCAAGCTGGTTGCTATTCATCTCTAATCTGTACTTGAGAAATTCTGTAGTTCAATACTTAGAGCTGGTCTTTTCTTTGATCCGTTCAAATCTCTCTTCTTCTCCTTGTCTTGAACTGATCTGCTCTTCCCTTTGTTCTATTCTTTCCTGCTTTTGTCTGCAGCCGAGCTGGCTTGTTTGTTACAGGAAGCAGGTCGCCAGCTCTTGAACACTTCTGGGATCTGAGCATGTTCCCTAGCTTTGCTCCATTCCCAGCTGGTTTCTTTTCAGCTGGTTGATACATTTGTGAGATCAAACTTCTCACAGATATCATACGGCCAGCTGGTTTCTCTGCTCCGAGAAAGCTGCTTTTGCTAATCTTCTAATTTGCTCTTGGCAGCTGCCTTGTACCTGTTCTAAGACAGCTTGTTCATCATACTCAGCAGGTCGTTTATCTGAGCTGGTTTCTCAGCTGGTTTCCTTCCCAGCTGGTTGCTTCTTTCTTTATAGCATCCTTCTGCTTCCCCATCTAACCATCCAACTGCTAGGGTCCTTGATCTGTTTTTCTCTTCCCTGATCTGGTTTAACAGCTCGACTCTATTTTTCTCGTCAAGAGCCATTGTGTGCTTGCTTGTTTACTGGTCCATTCAGAGTACCCATTCTTATCATCAGCAAGCACACATTTAATCAGTTCTGATTCAGTCTACCGAAGGACTGAGATCCCTATGATGAACTGATTATAGCCGTGCTCAGTTATCAGACGTGCACTTGATCACCGCTCTTGTATACGGCTCTACACTTGAACACTTCTATTGTACACTGCACTTGATCTACGCTTGAGCCGTTCTGCACTTCATCTCTCTGCACTTGAACTCTGCTCTTCTTATTATTCTGCGCTTGATCTTTGTGCTGCTCTTGCTCCAAGATGTTGAACCAGCTTGGTGTTCCCTTCATTTCTGGAAGTAAACTACTGACCCAGCTTGGGCGTCCCCTTACTGTTCCAGCTAGATATCTTCGACCAATCCTGCTCAGGCGTCTCCTCACTGTTCCAGTTTGGATATCTTCATGTCTACTCCAGTCCAAGCAAGCTGCGCATGTCACGTAGAGAGTTAGTACTAATAACAGATTTTGTGTGAATCAAAACTTAGATTATGATATGTAGAAACATATCCAACAGGATCCTTCATGTGTGGAAGATGGAGAGATGTAGGAGATTCAGCTTCGAACTTCCATAAACAAATATTTTTGTCATCTACCATTTTACACATTCACCTACACATTCTGCATATTGCATTGCATGTGTTTAAAACCTGTTAAATATATTTTGATTTTCAGATGGTAGTTCAGGTTGTTCCGCATGATTCTATATCTTACCTTATCTATCTCTCGGTGCACAAATCTTTCAATAACACTGAGCTATTGCAGCTCAAGATTTATGTAACCAGATGGCACGCAATCTGGACCAACTTGCAGAGCTGCTGGTCCAGCTGAGGCGCGATCTGGTTTCCCTATTGCGTGTTGTTTTCAAAGGAATTTTTTTTAAAATGCACACAATCCTGGCTTTTGATCTAAGAATAGGTTCGTAAGCTGTGTGAGAGCTCAAGGCACCCCTCAAAACTATCATTCTCCTATCTCTTGTATCTTCCTTTGTTAATCTCCCAAATGTTGTATTTAAAGTTTCCACTCTGATATGAACGTTAGAAACAAAAAAGTAGTCGTTGGAAAAGCTTTTGAACACTTTTTGTCAATTCTGAAAATTCAGTCTGATTGGGTTTGACCGAACTGGTTTGACCTAGTTAATTTGATTGTGTTGGTTTGACCAAGCTAATCTGAGCAGCTGTGATCTGATATGATCTGCTACGATATGAGCTGTTTTGTTGTGATCTGAGCTGTTCTGTTCTGCGATCTAAGCTATTCTATAATCTGAGCTCTTCTGTGATCTGAGTTGTTCTTGCGCAATTTGATCTGAGCTGCATGATCTGTGTAGAGCTGATCTGTGCAGAATTGATCTATATTGTGTTGATCTATGCTGTGCGTAACATCCTGAAATCCATAAAGCCACAAAGATAGAGTTAAATTATTTCAAGGGTTCATTGTTTTGTCGTTGGGAGAAAATCAGCTTGCGTCTATGCTGATATTTAATTCAGCTCAGGAACACAGTTCACAGGAAGAGATCTGGAAGAATAAACTCAAGCACAGTCCAAGTCCAAGATGATTCAAACTTTAAAATAAACCTATCTGGTGTAGCCTTTATTTGAAAACAGAGTATCACTTTTAAAGGTATTGTTTGAAAAGCAAATTATCTCAAATTTTTCACATAATACATGTAAAGGTTCTTTTCACTACCATAAAACATAACTTTCTTGAAAGCGGTGAGCTTGTTCGAAAAGGATTTTTCCTTTTCCATATATTGAAATGATTTTTCAATATGTTGGAAGCGTGTTTGCGCATGTTGTTGTTCAATGATGTTTGAAATAAAAGGATTTTTATGAAAGATTGTGTTAATTTTTCAAAGCAATGGATGTACATATGCAGCATGTATACGTGTAATTCTGGATGTTCTTTTTGAGCATGACGTGCTATCTGGCTCAAGACGTAGTCCGAACTGATAAGCTAAGTTATATAAATGCAATCCTATTCCAAAATGATAAAATGAGCTGATATGTTGAGACTTTGTTCTGAGCTAGTAGCCGTGTTGTATGTTTTTATTTCAAAAATAAAATTATCCCATGATATGTTGAGGGGGAGTTTTGCTTTAAATATTAAGGGGGAGACAAGATTTCAAACCCTTTTTGATCCCACAAAAAGGGGGAGAAATATTTTCACACATAAACATACATGCATATGTTTATCCAGATTTTGTGTAAATCAAAAAGGGGGAGATTGTTGGATCTGTTTTACATATCAGAATCTAAGTTTTGATTCACACAAAATCTGTTACTATCTGACTAACGGCTTTCGTGATATGTGCAGTGCACTTGATTGAGGAAACATGGAGATATCCAAACTGGAACAGTGAGGGGACGCCCAAGCGGGTCGAGTTGAAGATATCTTTGCTGGTACAGCAATGGGACGCCCAAGCTGGAACAGCACTGTCTTTACCAGGTCGTAGAAGACTTCAAGCTGGATCACACCAGCTTGGTAAAGAAGAAGAGCAGTTCAAGAGTAGAATCAAGCAGAATTGAAGTGCAGAGGATGAAGCACAGAATAGCTCAAGTTCAGATCAAGTGCAGCGCACAAGGGTAGTGATTGAGTGTGGAGCCGGGTACAAGCGCAGTGATCGAGTGCAGATCCGATCACCAGCGGAGTACAGTATTCCTCGCTGAACGACCAGCTGGGACGTCAGAGAGGAATTTAGAGCTGTTCCAATGAGAAGATAGACTGGCTCGAGGTGACCCCCATGGACGAGGAAGAATCTGCATGCTGGGGGGCACTCGGACAGTCTCCATAAAACCAAGTTGGCATACCCAAGAAAACCAGCTTGGTGGACAGATCAATTGAAGAATCTGCTAGATATGAAAACGAGAGGAGAAGAAGAGAGCTTTGAACAGCCTGAAGAAGCAACCAACTCAGTACAGAACAGAATTGATGAACAAGCTGGCAAGATGGTTAAGGTCAAACCAGCTTAGATGGCATGGCAGATGCCATCAAATCTACGAGCAAGGAGATTTGAATATAATGCTATACGACTAAACATTGTTTAGTATTTAAATCGACTTGCTTGTATTGTCTTCTCAGTACAGTGCTCAAGTTTAAAGTGAAGAAAAGCCTGCGATGCATTTATTGACAAAGGTTGAAAAGTACAACAGTGTCAGAAAACCTTTCAACGTCTACTAATTTGTGTCCAATGGGCAAATCTCTACGACATGCTATAAAACAGAGCACAAGCAGCTGAATGAGAAGAGCTGAGAAGAGCGAAGTCAAAACAGTGTTGTGCGAATCAAAATGTAAAAGATCTGAAGAACGCACAACACTGAACCTGGGAAGACAACGAAAAACCAGCTCGGATAAGGAGCACTTCCCAGAGTGTGTGAGATTTAATTATTTGAGAGATAGAGCTTACACTGTAAATCTCACACACTTCACTCACATATACTTTGAGAAAGCTGATTAAATTAGCTGAGTGAATCAAATCAAATGACTTCCATTGTAGTCTTTGGACATAGACGTTAAACAAGTCTAGTTGTCTTTCGCACTGAGACATTAAAGAAGTGTGTGTAGCCTTTCTCACTGAGGCGTAAAAGAAGTGTTGTTAGTCACACAACTTGCGGGCTGATGTGCAGTGGTAGATGCTAGGAGTTCTTGCGGCTGCGGGTCGTAGGAGTGGGTTGCAGTGAGGGTCGTTGTAATCAAAGTCTTCTAGTGGATCCTTCCCATTGAGGAAGAAGGGGAGATTTAGGAGATTGAGCTCCGAACTTCCATAAACAAATCAGCGTATCTTTCTTTACTGATTTCAATATTTGAATATTCACGCATTGCATATTTGTCAAACACATAAAACTGTTTAATCGAGCTTTTGAACTTTAGAGTGCATTTTGAGTTATTTCCTCATGATTCTTGTTCATTACTCAATCTATATCTTGGTGCACAAGTATTCAAGTGCACTAAGATATTGCAGCTCTAGATAAGTGAACCAGATCATTCGGCTGTGTGTCGAGCTGGTTTCAGCATCCAGCTAGAACCAGCATGTTTAGCGCTTCCTTTGTATCAAGCTGGTTTCAACAACCAACTGGAACCAGTTTGGTTATCACAACCCGGCTTCAATGCCTTGCTGAATCCTACGTCTTATCATTCGATCTGGTTACACCCTCTAAAGTGCCGATTATAGTCAAAATAACAAGTATATAGAGGGTAACTCGATCCTAACAAGTGGTACCAGAGCAGGTTGTTCTTGAATAGTGCATTTTCTTCGAAAAATGTTTTTAGCAGTTTTTAAACTTATGTCTGCTCTTATTGTCTTTCGAAAGCCTATCTATGCTACAAAGTTTTTAAGGCTTTCAAAACTCATTGCATATGGATAGGGGGAGGAATGTCTATTGAATTGCAGAGCAATTTCTCTAAGTAAAGAGCGGCAACATCTCTTCTGACGAGCTGACAGATTGCGCGAGGTCTTTGGACGTCAAGATCTCTAAGGCAGAGCGAGGCTAAGCCTTAGGGGAAAATGAAAGAGATTCTGTTAATTGAATCTTCTATTGCTCCTCTGGTCCTAATCAATGAGAACTTTTGAGTAGCGTAGATTTTTTAAAATCTCATGCATACATGAAGTTTTCGACAAAACTTCATCCTCGTGCATAATGTTTTTATTTCGAAAACAAAATTATCCCATGATATTTGAGGGGGAGTTTTGCTTTAAATATTAAGGTGGAGACAAGATTTCAAGCCCTTTTTGATCCCACAAAAAGGGGGAGAAATATTTTGTTAGAGTAGATGCCCAACTAGCCAACTTGTGGCGTGTGGGTTTATAGACTCTTGTATATGACAATATTTATATATGATATTCGCATTTGTTTATGGCATTCTTTACTTTCATTGTGTTGTATGATGATTAACAATTGCATTGAATAAAGACCTGGAATGCACTATAGTGTATGTTAGATGTGATAGTGGGTATGACGGCTATCATGAAACACATCTAATAGTCACTGTGTATTCTGAATTAGTTCCTACTCGATTGGGCCGTCAAAATGAGGATAAGGCCGCCCGAGCTTGAGACTAGTATCTGCGATGCGAAGTACCATGTTTCATTGGTAGGGAACATTGTGATGTTCTGAGCATGCAGATAGATAGTGTCCTGGTGATCTATCGAACTACCCTCGTTCGGACTTTCCAAGTGGTTACCATTTGTCGAGTGGATAAGTCCGAGGTCTTGGTTGTACTGATTAGTCCTCAAGACTCTAAACGTCATTGAGACTCTACATGATAGGCGTCTCACTTTGACTCATTTACCGACTCACTTGGGGTCATCAGGCTGCGGGATTGGGTGAGACCCCGATGCATGTGGGAGTCGATGCTTCGTTGTCGAGGATTCACCGCTCGCAGACATGCGTGGATATCCTATGCTATCTGAGGGGATAATAGTGTATAAATCTCTGGCCAGAGTACTAGAAGTGTTTTAGGTAAATGGGTTTACCTAGTTACACTCGCGATGTCACTATTCGATCTCCAAGATATACGCATAGCTATCGGATCTATAGCGACTCTCGATTTACCAATGGTCGTTGATCTGATCGGGATATATGGATTGAAAGGACCGTACTGTACGCTAACCACGACCAACTGGTTCTTGCAGGCACTATCAGTGATACCTAGGGGATCATGGGGCGATGTTGCTAGACGCTCTTACCATGATCCATTGGGCATGTCCGAAATTGTGATTCCGGAGCCACAATGGTTGTGGGCCCATGGCTAGCTGTATCCCTGAACCATTGAGGGTCACACAAGTACTGGATTCGAGATTCCCGCACGGATACTGAGCTCAATGTGTTGAGAATAAGAAGAGGATTTTAGGGAGTGCGACTTCCTAAAAGTCAACAGGGGTCAAATCGTGATTTCCCGCTGTTGAGGGGTCAAAACGGTCATTTTGCACTGGGGTTCTGAAAAATGGTTTTTCAGATCATAGTATTCAGTTTTGGAAACTGATTCGATCGGTCTGATCTGATCGGCGATCGGAGTTATGATGAAGTCATGGTGATAGGGATGAACCGAATGTTCATACGTTGGACCCGGGCCCGTTGGGCCGGTCCAAGTTTATCACTAGTCTACTTAATGTAGACTTAGACGCTTTAATCAAAAAACTTGATCACTAACCCTAAACCTAAAGCACGCCGCCCCCTCTTCCTCTCTCAAAAGCCGCCGTCGGCCTCCACCGCCGTCGGCCTCCACCGCCGCCGCCGCCGCCGCCGCTAATTGATCGAACTTGCTCCGATCAGTTTTTCGAGGAGAATCCGTCCGCGTCAATCTCATCAGGCCTTTTAGTGCAGGCTGACGAAGGAGTCTCGCTTCCGGTCATGGACCTGATTGACGAATCTACAGCCGCCTACCGTGAAGCGCCGGTTTTCTTGTAATTCCGGTTGGAGCCAGGTGCAAGTCT
>KV012863.1:2384-21769 GCA_001598015.1 Dorcoceras hygrometricum
TTAGATTGTACTGTATTAGATCAGTAGCAACGATTGTATATTTACATCGAATATCAGTTGTTGTAAATCGCAATTGCAATTATCAATGAAAACTGTTTTCCGCAAATGTCTTTAGCAGTTAGCGCGCAAATTAGATACCTGCTGGTCTTCGAAATTGTCTCGTGTTTTGTTTCTTTTTAGTTATAAGAAATACAGCTTATAACAACTTACCTTTTTGCCTTCTTTTATTTCGAAAATTTTTATTTACCCCAATTTTCGTGGCCCCGTTAGGTTCGGGCGTCACATCATCGCTAAAGGATTCATTCAACAGAAATGAATCGATTACAAGGACATATTTTCTCCTGTAACTAAGAAAGATTCTCTCCATACTATTTTAACATATTTGCATATTTGACATGAAATTACAAAAATGGTTGTGAAAACGACTTTTCTCAATAGAGAAATAGAGGAAGAAGTTTATTGAAACAACTTGAAGGGTTTTCTCTAATGATGCAGAGCAATGGTATGCAAACTACATAAATCAATATATGAATTGAAACAAGCATTCCATCAATGATATTTGAAATTTCACGATGTTATCTCTCCATTTGGATTTATTGATAACATCATAGATCAATGTATATCAGAAGGTCAGCGAGAGTAAGATTTGTTTCCTTATTCTGTATATGGATAACATATTACTTGTAACCAATGATAATGGTTTGTTATACGATGTGAAACAATTCCTCTCTAAAAACATTAATATGAAGGATATGGGTGATGCATCTTATGTCATTGGCATTAAGATATATAGAGATAGAATTCGAGATATCCTAGGTTTGTCTCAAGAAACCCATATTAACAAGGTTTTTAGAGAGATATCGAATGAAATATTATTCACCAAGTATAACTCTTATGGTGAAAAATGACAAGTTCAGTTTGAACCAATACCCAAATAATTATCTAGAAAGGGAACAAATGAAAATCATTCTTTATGCCTCTGTTGTTGGAAGCTTAATTTATGCTCATGTCTGCACTCGACCTGATATTGCATTTGTTGTTAGGATGTTGGGACGCTATTAGAGCAATCTAGGTTTAGACTACTTTAAAGCTGCAAATAAATTGACGAGGTACCTTCAATGAGCCAAAAACTCTATGTTTATATTCGTACGAATCGAGAATTTGGAAGTAATTGATTCTCTGATTTTGACTATGTAGAGCTGTTGGGATGCGGATCACGCCTCCAGGCGAGGCAGCGGAAGAACGAAAAACAATACCGGGAGACGATCAATACGAACAGTGACTATTAGATGTGTTTCATGATAGCCGTCATACCCACTATCACATCTAACATACACTTTAGTGTATTCTAGGTCTTTACTCAACGCAATTGTAAATCATCATACACACAATGAAAGTAAAGAATGCCATATAAATAAATGCGAATATCATATAAACTCTGGCGGCCCTATCCTCATTTTGACGGCCCAATCGACTAGGAACATGTTCAGAATACACAGTGACTATTAGATGTGTTTCATGATAGCCGTCATACCCACTATCACATCTAACATACACTTTAGTGTATTCTAGGTCTTTACTCAACGCAATTGTAAATCATCATACACACAATGAAAGTAAAGAATGCCATATAAATAATTGCGAATATCATATATAAAGATTGTCATATACAAGAGTTTATAAACCCACACGCCACAAGTTGGCTAGTTGGGCATCTACTCTAACAAGAGCCATTGATTAACGAAAATCACTTTGAAATATATTTTCATACTAGCCGGTGGAGCTGTAACTTGGAGAAGTGCAATCAAATCGCTACAAGAGGGGTGCTACGAAGATAAAAGAGCGTCCTTTCTTCGAGGGTGTGAACCAGGCAATAGTCAAAAGTGTCTTGCCTCCTATACGTGAAACTTTCAATTTTATGAAGTTTGCCTGCAAAGATCGGCTAATTCGGACAAGAAGATTGCTGATATTGGAAGCGATAGGAGTAAAGGGATCTCTACTGTGGCGAGAATTTGTATGATAACTAGGTTGGTTTCACATTGTCTTGTCATTAGATTCTAAAGGAACATTTGATTTCACACATTAAGTTAAATTAAAATAAACTTATGACATGGATAAAAAATTAATTTACTACACACGTTTCTTGCATACTTATAAAATTTGAATGTCAATAGCAACAAGATGACATGTTTCTTAGATTAAAGATTTTCTTTTGTATTTTCGTAAAAAAATTTATAGAATATATAAGCAAGTTATAAATCCTCTTATAAAATCTTAAGATAAGTAATAAGATAATTTATCAGTTCTGATGAGTTTTATTAAGTCTAATCAAACAATGTAGTTATGTTGTCTGAAAGAGTTATGTTTTGAGAATATGATGTTATATTTGAAAAGGTCATTTAAAAAATTGTAAAAAGTACTAAGAAGGTCATTAGCAGAACAGTTGTAAAAATTATTTTTTTTTATAATTTTATGTATAGTGAAGTTTTTGTGAAAAAAGAAAGGAAAAAAAAAGAAAAAGAAAACCTCCCATGATGTGTTACACGTGATCACGATGTGCCGTCCATCTATTATAAGGGTATCACACGTCCATACAATCGCCAAAATTTAGTCATTCTGAAGTTTCCTTTTCAGCTTTATTCATTTTGAGTTCTTGGGAGTAGAAGAAGAAATTGTACGGTAGCAACCATGGCCTTCGAGAAGATTAAGGTCGAAAATCCCATCGTAGAGATGGACGGTAAGCTTCAAAATGCCAGTTGTCGTGCTTTCAGTATTGGTGTTTTCTTGTTTTTGCTCCAATGTTTCCCTTTCTGAAAGGTTTGAATCAAGTTTTGGTCGGATTACCTAAGCATCAAGGGATTTTTTTTTTGTTGACGGTAATGTTGAGGCTTTGGTGATGGAGTTTTAGGGTTTTTTTTCGTTTGTAAATTGTGATCGAGAGTGGTGGTGATGAGGATTCAAAAGAAAAATTCAAACTTTAAGCTTGTCATTTCTAAAACAATAATTCCTACTCAAAATAAACTAAGTCGGAGTTTTTGAGTTGTGATCGATGTTGGTGGAGAACTATGTTATTGTTCGCGCTCTTTAGTTGCAATAGGGTGGAACGTTCCCGGACAAGGTTAGGTAAAGCCACTGATAGCTTGTCATTCATGAAGTGTTTTTCTTTTTCTTTCTTGTAATTGTGGTTCAAAGAATTTCTATATGGTCTTCCAGAGGCTCTACCAATATCATTACCTTGATCTTTACTTTTCATCTTCTCTGAAACAGTTTTCATGCTAAGTTGTTCAAATGAAAATGGTCATTTTTATGGATTTGTTCTCTCACGATTGAAACACCATAAACGTGGAAAAATCTCAGTTAGATACTCACTTCAAACCATCAGTATGCACACACTTCTGCAATTCCCATGCAAACAGAGGAAAAAGATCATACTGACTGCTAGGAAAATGTGGTGCAGGTGATGAAATGACTCGAGTTATATGGAGGCTAATTAAAGAAAAGGTTTGAGTAGTTATTCTAGATCTCTCCATGTATAAAACAAAATCATTATGCAGCGGTCTAATTGATTTTATGCTATTAACAGCTTATACTTCCTTTCTTGGAGATAGACATAAAATATTTTGACCTTGGTCTTCCTCATCGTGATGCTACCGATGATAGAGTTACAATTGAAAGTGCGGAAGCCACTCTTAAGTATGTAAATGTACTTTTTTAAATTGTTTCATATAGACTTAAAAAAGGGCTAAAGGGGAATATCTGTTTTCCAGAATTATGTATGCAAGATCATCAGCAGAATTTTTTTAAAATGGAACATGAGCTATTATCAGTGTTAAATTCATCTTGTTTGAGAAAATAAAAACTCATAATCATTTAATTTCTCTCCCCCTTTTCTTCACTTTTAAGAGCGTATCCTGGCTTGTATATATTTTGAACCGAAGTGTGCAATCGCTGATATACTTGCCTATCTTTGTTATTTTCTGTATAAATCAAATTCTAAGATTGTTGCGATCCCACCCAACCAAAAAGATTTGAAAAAGAATAGAGAACTGGATATCCAATATCTGTTTCCCAACTTTTCTGCATGTGGGGTTATCTGAGTTTTGTACATGGTTATGATTATATTCGAAGTTAATCCATGTACTTGATTCTTTTCCTGTAACAAACTCCAGGTACAATGTAGCAGTTAAATGTGCGACTATTACTCCAGGTATGTGCCTTTGTCACAATATTATCTGCTCTACCTGATTCTTGTTTTAATTTACTTCTTGGACTGGCTAGAATTTATCACTTGTCAGTCAACACCACTAGAAATCATTATTTATGAATAATAGCTTCTGATATTGATTTCCTGAAAACATCGAGGCATTATCCATGTCAAATCTACATTTTGCTAACAGTTTTTATATATATTTTTTATTTTAGATTGATTGTTTTGTTGAATAGATGAGACACGGGTCAAAGAGTTCAACTTGAAACATATGTGGCAGAGTCCAAATGGAACCATTCGAAACATCTTAAATGGTTGCCAAACCTTTTTGTAGTTTTTTCTTTTTATTCTGAATCTTTGTTTCTTGCCAGTTGTAACTGTATTATGATTTTTACATGCTGCAGGGACAGTATTCAGAGAACCAATACTATGCAAGAACATACCTCGGCTTGTTCCAGGTATTTATTGTGAGTTCCATGGGATTGAAATGAGGGTAATTTCTCCTATGCTAAACATTCATTTTTTAGGGTGGACCAAACCTATATGCATTGGCAGACATGCTTTTGGGGATCAATATCGAGCTACTGATCTAGTAATTCATGGACCTGGAAAACTTAAAATGGTTTTTGGTACACTTGCAATTAAGCTTTTTCTCTCAACAGCTTTGTAGAAAATTGGTTTTAGCTTTGTACATCACCACTATTGAGCCAAATACCTTTGTCTTTGGTTTCACCTATCGCTCCAATATATGGTATGGATCACAATAAAAGTAACTATCCAAATGTATTGCAGAGCCCACTACGGCTGATAAGAGCATAGAACTTGAAGTATTCAACTTTACAGGTTCTGGTGGTGTAGCTCTATCCATGTACAACACTGACGAGGTTTGAATTTACATATGTCATTGTATGAGGATCTAAATTTTTTGGTATTGCATGGTGAGAGGAGTAATGAACTTTTCATTTTCAGTCGATTCATGCTTTTGCAGAGGCTTCCATGAACACTGCTTACAAGAAGCGGTGGCCACTTTATCTTAGCACGAAAAATACAATTCTCAAGAAGTATGATGGAAGGTAATCTTATGTTTTATTGCTTAATCTCCAATTTTCAGATAGTCATCATCATTTTCAATTTGTGCATTCTTACACTCTTTAATTTTTTACATTGTTTCTCCTGCGTGTCTTTTATGTATTGTTTCAATTATTGAAGATTTAAGGATATCTTCCAACAAGTTTATGAAACAGAATGGAGGTCCAAGTTTGAGGCAATGGGAATCTGGTAACCCCATATATATGAAAGAAATAGGAGGTTAACTGGATGTTTTCTATTTAAGGTTTCTTTATACAACAGGTACGAGCATAGGCTGATAGATGATATGGTTGCTTATTCTCTAAAGAGTGAAGGAGGTTATGTTTGGGCATGCAAAAATTACGATGGTGATGTTCAAAGTGATTTTTTGGCCCAAGGTTCCCTCCATCCCTCTCTACAATTTCTCATGATCAGCTCCACCTACAATGGAGACACACCTAGGAACACATTTTGTTTTTCTTCTAAAGGATGAAGCAGTTCGCTACAATGAGTTTGACAAATCGTCTTCTCTCTTTCTGCAGGATTTGGATCTCTAGGTTTAATGACTTCCATACTCGTATAATCTCACATCATCATACGCGCTCCTGGTACCTTTTCATTTGATGGCACTTTCCAACATTTTACCTGTTTAACAGGTTTGCCCTGATGGGAAGACAATTGAGGTAGAGGCAGCGCATGGCACGGTTACGCGGCATTATCGTGTTTATCAAAAAGGAGGTGAAACTAGCACTAATAGCATAGCATCGATATTTGCCTGGTCACGTGGGCTTGCACATAGGTAACAAGTAACTTCACCTCATATTACCTCTTCGTTTGTGCTATGGTGGATATGTTCTTATGTATTTTTTCTGTTAAACTTGTTGATATTTACAGGGCAAAATTAGACAGTAATGCGCTCCTCTTAGATTTCACACAGAATCTTGAGGCAGCCTGCATTACTAACGTCGAATCAGGAAAGATGACCAAGGATCTTGCTATTCTGCTTCATGGTCCTAAGTGGGTCCTGTTTGCAGTTTATGTTTTCCTTCCTTCCTTTAAATATACGCGCCTTATATGCATCTGCATTCTTCACAGAGTGACCAGGGCGCAATATTTGAATACTGAGGAGTTCATTGATGCAGTTGCTGAGGATTTGAGAGGCAGACTGCCTAAAAGAGCAAAGATGTAGGAACGAGGCTACCTTTGTGCAAGACTTTACCAAAGTGAGTCGATGTTAAAATTTCAATCATGTTGCATCAAGAATAGGTTGATAACACCAGTATATCCTTATACTGGATGCAGTGTTATCTCATGTTTTGGCATAGATGCGCTTTGCTCTTATTAGCATGGAAATGTTTCACGTTTGGATGGAAGAAACATTTCTACGAGGTCGTGTGTGGAGTTTGGATTGATATGTTTGTATTTGATATATTGTGGATAAATTGAATTGCGTTGATAAGCATGGTATCTATGTAAATTTTGTAAAATAATATATATATTCAAACAATTTATATGTACATTCGAAAATTTTTAGTAATTTCTGAATTTTAGGTCTAGTTGGAAACCGTAGAAACACAATAATATATTTTTCGGGAAAAGGATTAAAAATGATTATAGTATTATTTCCATAGTAAGAAATAGGTTTTAAGAACAAAAGAAAAACTGCACGGGAAACTCGTAGTTTATCCTAATAAATATGTGCACGTTGAATATAATTTAATTTTATACGATCCATCGTTTTCCGCACACACGAGAAATGGCAGTGAGTTGTACTTTCTCAGTTGAGCCTTTTGTGATCGTAACCCTCAGTCTGTCTAAATTCTCTATATTTTCTAAGATTGCCTTTTATCGTCCTTGGAAATTGCCACTTCAATTTCTTTCCCTTAATATTTCAACTAATTTTATCATTTGCGCGATACCCATCATATCTCATTGTCTATATTTGAGCGTGTAATAAAAACTTAATGAGAGTGAATTTATTGGGACAAATTACATAATTTCGATTATTTAGTTTCAAGAGATGTTTAAGATAACCATACAATTACGAAATCTCTAATAGTTAGATTTGTATAAAGATCGTTACGAAAATCCAGTACCCTTTAGTGTTAGTGTTCGAATTATGGGCTAAACAAACTTTTAAAATAGCCTTGCCTGGTCTTGAATATGAATTGTTGTGAACCACGTTAAACCAGTCGAGATTCGGGCCAGCGACGACATTGAAATACATGGAATTGGATTTGATACAAATAAAAAATATATCGAAATACACAAGCTTCAGAGAATTCCTACACGGGCTTATGGTCGATAAAGATAATGAAATAGCTAACAATACTACAGACGATCAACACGATCACTATCCAGGATATTGGCAAAACCATTCCATAAGAAAAAAAGCATTCAGATCTAAGTCAACCGCTGCTTCGATTAAACTTCTTCTCCATTAAGTACCCCGTCGACACCAGAAGCTGAGGCACCTTCTGTTCCTGCAGCTGCCATCACCTCTCCGGGAGGGGGGTGGTCAAACTTGCACGTTGCACCAAATTTGCACGCTCCAGTCTTCATATAATATGGGCAATGTATAGCACCCTGTAAACATGCTCAAAAGGTTATTGATTTTTTTAGGAAACGAGAATATATGGGGAAGAAAATGATGAGAAACAACCAGTGCTAAAACCAAGAGTCTGAGATCAGAAGCAATATGAAAAACTAGAATTTTGGACTTTTAAGCAGAGTGTGATCTTGAGCCTCAACTTCATACGATTAATTCAAAACAATAAAAAGATCCACAATGGCGTTTCAACAAGTTAAAATATACCTCTCTCCTCGGTAGCCCAGCAAGAGTGAACTTCATTGCTGTGCGATCAATAGGGTGGTGAAACTTGCAGCTATCTCCAAACTTGCATATACCAGTTTTCATATAGTACTAAAAAACAAAGAATTAAAAAATAGAAAGAATAAGATGTGAAGCAGGAATAAATGTGAGCATCATTCATTCTAAAGATATTATGGGACAAGCACAAAAAGGTTAAGAAGCAAGACAGGTGTATGTTCTAATATAGAGCTTAACAGCCGCCAATGCATATCATCACGGGACACCACAAAACAAAAGGTCACACAACTTCTGTGTTGCGGTTAGTTTTTGGTAATTAAGGGATGTCAAATGATATGAAAAGTGTTCCCCATAAGGGATATCGAGTGAATATCTATGGACAAGCTAGAACAAATGAACTAATGTGATAGTCAAATCATTCTCCTTGTCTTGAATCTCACACATCAAATAAAAGACAAAAAAACAGACACGATGTTGAGACTGTTTAAAAAAATCAGTTTCCAATGTGTGTGTGTGTGTATATCCTGAACATATATGATGAAATATTTTATTACAAAAAACGCACATCACACTCCAGCTGTCCAGGTCGTTGAGGGTAAATAGAAGTCCCAAATCCAAGCTGCAACAATCAAAAGATTGAAATAAGATGAGAACAATTAAAAAATATTTATGGAGGTTTTGCTTGATAGAAAAATAAAAAACTCAGATCCACACAAGAAACATGAGCAATTGTAATATAGCTTCACATGTGAAGTTCAATAGTTTGCATTCCAAAAACATCAGGCATGTGAAGCATGAGAAAAGTTTAAAAAGGAAACACTATAGCTGTCTAAAGCAACAATAGAGTGTAAAAACTCAGAGATGGCCCCCAACTCAGCATTCCTACGTGTCAAACTAAAATTGCACGTGAAACCACCAAAAAACATTAAACTTTTTCCAACTCACCATTGTTTGGGTCAGCCTTGGATCAAAAGCAGGCAGGAGGGATGCTGCCGAAGCAACGGCACCGATGTTGAAATGTGGTGAGGAAGAAGTTAAAAGACTAGGGGTTATGGAAGTAGAAAGTGGGTGGGCCGCTGCATAAATTTTTATCATTTATAGTTAAAAAACAATTAATGAAATTGACCAAGGTAACCTTAACCCATTTACCATTTCGCTCTGGATGATTGTAGCGGCAAGTAGCCCCATATTTGCAGCTGATTTAATGCATATGAGTAAAAAAGGTTATTTACCAAATGTCTTCAGATGTACATAAAAGTAATATGAGAGGTGTTCAGTAAATTAAAGACAGAACGAACTGACCTGCCAGTTTTAAGATAGAATGGGCAATCTTCTCCATCCTGTCAACAAAGATCACAAATAAAGAGAGCACACAGAAACCAAAGATAAGGAATAAAAGACTGACCAGATCAAAGAAAATAACAGCTAACAAGACGTAATCACTTCATCAAATTCCTAGCGGAGTTATCAGAATGGACTGGGCCTGCCCACCTAGCTATTTGGGCAAATGACGCCCTGGCAAAGTGGTGGGTTTTGGCGGGTGGCAGGCCAACCCACTTCGGCCCGCCAAATATAGCTGGCTTGGCACACCCACACCGTCAAATAGGCTGGGCGACTTGGGAATTTCCCAACCAGCCCAAACGGCAGGCAGGCCCACCCCGCCCTGCCCGCCAACCTGTTTTGACAATTTTAATTCCTAGTTCAAAATAGAGAGGCAAAGGAGGTCTCGTAGTCGATGTAAAAAGGTTCGATCTTCAAGTTACCAAATATACAATTTTGACAGTCTTATGAATGTCATCAATTTTTTGAATTTAATCTTTAGGTTTATCTTATGTTCGAATACAGTAGCAAAAGTATCGACACGACACAAAAGGAAATTTTATACATCAGGTACCAATTCAAACAAAAACATTTTTGAAAGCACACATTGCATTAAAGTTTGGGTATCGAATTGCTTAACAATCCTGCAGCTCACAACCCATGGCCCCCCTCCCCAAAATATGCCGTAGGCAAGAAATCCCAACATGAGCCATATACCAAGTAATAAAGCAAAAATTGATGACATTCTGCAGAAGTTTTAGTATAATGTGTATCTAAACATTCAACACAAGTCAATTATAATCATCAAATATAAATTTATTCGTTTTAGTTGTTAAAAATTTAAATATTCACCCTAATCTGAATTCCAAATGAGCCATTATTAACTGGTAAAGCAAAGAATGATGACATGCTGCAGAATTTTTATTAACATGTGAAATCTAATATTCCGCACAAGTCAATTATGGTCATCGCAACATAGTTATTCTAGTTACAAATTTAAAAATCTTAAACCTAATCAGAAATTCATCCCATTCATTACAAATAGCAGAACACCTCAATCACAGTTGCCAAATATTGGTTAGTGAAATTATTCTCTCTTAAAATGCATACCAATCTAATTGGTAGGCCTTTGGAATTGTGTGACAATGCTGGTGTGAAAAGTGGCGACTTTCCATCTCCAGATACTTTTTGCTGCAACCCAGCACCAATTTCTTCTCCAGCTGATTGTATCTGCACACCTTTGGGGTGATGAAATTTGCAGGTCATACCAAATTTACAGTTTCCAGTCTTCATATAGAACTGTTAAAGCATCAAACTAAATTACAAAATTGACATCATATCCACCAAGCGATCTTGTGTGAAAAATCTTACAGCACAGGGAGGTTCTGATGGCCTTTCTGGCAAGACAGACACATCAATATCCCCTGAAGCCCCCTACATCAAGTAAACAAAGCAATAAGTTGAAAACATGACAAAAGTGATTGTCCCTAAGTTGAAAACATGACAAAAGTGATTCTCCCATTTAAAATGAATAGGAACAAACGTGACAAAGAATTACCTGGAGGGCTTCTTTCGGATGGTTGAACTTGCATCTTGCACCGAACTTGCATCGTTGAGTCTTGACAAAGTACTGGACCAACAAATCAAAATAAATGTAGGGATCCTAACCAACAAATGCTGTCATAAAAGTATATAATTAGCTTACAGGACAATTCGGTTCTCCCGGTCTCTCAGGAAGGGATTCGCTTAGTGCAAGAGGAACCTGAAATGAAAATAAAGCTTGTCTTGATCTTTCATGAAATGATATAAATGCACTTCATGAGAAAGAAACAGCACAAGTACAACTGTCATTGCAAGGAAAAATTATTTCCGTTCATCAAAATATCAGTTAAGTTAATTACGATTGGAAGCCATAATCCATGTGGAATCATATTAAATAACTTAATAAATTGACAGGTTGAGAAAGTGATTCGTGATGAAATCCCAGTTGTATAAAGTAGAAAAACCCAACAAAAATTATACATTTAGTCCCCAGAGTTCTCTGATTCTAATCATACTTGTGGGCATGCACATAGTAAAGAGAGACATGCATCAAAGTGAGTATTATGGTGCGTAGACCTACTGACACTAGTAAAAGAAGTTAAGTGTTTAAGATAGTTAATCAACTAATCAAGTAACATACTCTTACATTGCACAGCTAGGTGGAAATAGGTTAAACATAGAAAAAAAGGAAGAATAAGGTTCCCAAATTCTCTGGGAAATCATCACCATGAAATTGCTAGAAATAGGAAGCATAAGGTTCCCAATTTCACCGGGAAACCATCACCATGGAATCGCTAGAAATATCTCACATGTATGTTATCCAGATAAAATCTCACATAACATATTACGGCAGTACCAGTAGGGCAGTAAAACAAACAGACTTAGTAAAGAAAAACATTTTCCAGTTTTCACAATATAGAAAGTGTGGAGTGTTGAGTGTTCGAAGAAGTTCACCAGATCTTATTTGATAACCATTGACCATATTCCATACACCCACTTACTATGGCCCAAAAAAAGGCAAAAAGCAGAACAATAAACTCATCTCGAAGAGGAGAGAAAGAGAGTTATATAAAATTGAACCAAATTATCAGCCTCTATCAAATTCAGAGAGAGAAAGAAACAATTTATAGCTCACTTTGTAAAGTTAGATATTATGTACAACATATCCCGAGGCAAACCTTTCTGCCCACGCAACATTGGCATCTTTCTAATCCCATGATGAAATAGAATAGCATCAACAAATAGAAAGTCAGACATGTGAAAATAACAAACCTATTAGAAGCCACTATTATATTGAGCATAGTGCAATCTAACGAGTAATGGCACTATTGTCTTGCATGGACCTCTGAACTAAGATGCATGATAATAGTATATTTGCCATATTGTACTAAATTGTACCATACATGTATTGTTGTAAGGCAAACTATAAACCACGTAAAACACCAGGGAATCGAGATAGATTTAAAAATAATTGATATATGATAATTAAGTAACGGAGCACTACTAGATATTAAAGCAGCAAAAAGGATCACCTCTTTCCAATCTGGGATCCCCCCTTCCGGAACCCAAATAGGATGATCAAACTTGCAGCTCTCTCCAAACTTACATGTTCTTGTTTGCATGTAAAAGGCACAATCCTTTTCTCCAGGCCTCTGGGCATAAATGGGCAAATTGCTTGTGCTCTCATATCTAGGTCGCTTGGCTAAAAAGTTTGTTGAATACCAAGCTTCGGTCTGCCCAATCATGTTATGGGCACCCAACTGATGATAGAGTGCTAAGTAGATAGTAGACATATAAAAATAAACCAATTACATGCATTACTTTTCAAATAAGATTATCTAAATATAATAGGAAAATATGAAGGCGAATATTATTGATAAATAATATTGTCGAATTCAGATCTCTACATAATAGTATTCGCAAAATATAAATTTGAAACAACTAGTTATGGATATAGATTGAATACTTCATATTTTCATATTGACATTGTCAATAATTAAAGTTTTCAAAAGGACAATTAATAAAACTTAACAAAGTCCCCGTGGAACCGGCAACTTTCTCAAGAGTGAAGTTGTGTACATCAGCCTCTAGCTTTTTCTTTAACCTTTTACTAAACATATGTTTAATAAATGTATGTTATGTTATTAGTTGTAGAAAACATCATTTGAGTTGTGATTGGACTCCCAAAGAAAAACTCGACACTCTTGTTCTTATTTCCTCTCTCTTCATATAAGTCATGTAATGTACCAAGGTTCCGTGGACTATGATTTGGTTAACCATATAACATTATTAAGCTATCTAGTTAATAGTAATCCTTCGGATATGGAGTCCCAGCTGGTTGAAGCACGAGATATTGTCGATGCACTTGTATATGTTAAAGAAATATCATTGAAAGAAATGTGCCAAGTGAAAAGGCGATATTTGTCCTCGATACAGACAGACTCTCCCTCCTCTTCTATTTATATCACAAATTTGGAGAATCAACAAATAACTTAGCATTATAAAAATAAAAAATAAAATAAAATATAACAATTAGTCTGCGCAGCTGTTTATAGACCACTAATTTTATCCTTCTCGAAACTTTCGAGAAAAACCCCCTTGTCAAGTAGATAGGATTGGGAAGTATCTAAACAATCACGCATTATACATTCTCTGATTTGAAAAGCAATCTAACAGGGTGGTACAACGAGAGTGTGACATTTCGTTGTGACAGGATAAATTAAAATAGATAATCACAACACAATTTTACGTCATCCAGCAAAAAAAAAGTGTGGGAATAAAGAAAGAAAGAAATTTTTCTTACAGTCGGACGAGGCGCGCTTCAATCCAGCGTAAAGTGATTCAGTGGACGTGATAGTAGGCCCCAAATCGACGCCAGGAGGGGCATAGGAACTCGTTGACGTGGTGACTGATGCACCAGGAATCTTAGTGGAGTAGCTGTCGGGGTTGTAGAAGGCGGAGAGTGAGTCGGCGCTTAAGAATCTGAAAGCACTGCCCCGCAGTGAAGTGTCGGCGGGGAGGTAGGACTCGGAGATGGATCTGGAGCTGTAGAGACTGGAGGTGGTGGCGCCGCCGTAGCTGCTAGGGTTGTAGCCGTAGAGTTGATTTGCCATCTTGAACCACCACTCTCTTCGCCTGGGCCGACACGACTAGGAGTACTGATAGTAGGCTAATCGTCACGATGGCATGTTTCACAATTTTATAAAAATATTAATTATATTTAGATTTATATTGATCTTTTTAATTATTGTAAAAATTGATTTATATTTGTAAATCCAATTCCAAGTTTGTATTCACCACAGAAAAATATTTCCGCAACCAGAGGCCACGTGTTTTCCGACCGAAATTTATTAATAAGTTTTGATTAAAAATTATCATATTCGTGTATGATATTTGATATCAATTATTTCAATTGGTATAAATATATGAATTTTTTTAGTACTTGAAATGCTAGATATTTAATAAGTACTGATATCTACAAAATTGTCTTTTCGGATAAAAAGAATAATAAATATATGATATTTAAGAGAAATCGTTTTAAATATTATATTATGATATCAATATATGATTTTTGAATATATAAGTTAATATTAATGATATATTTAAAAAAAAATGGATACAAAACTCGAAAATATTGAGTATTGCAACTGTGTTGCTAATATATGATATCGGAATATCCAACATATTGAGAAATTTTTAATATCAATAATATTGTTTAAGTTTTACATTTAAAATCTTACCATTTATACCATGTAAAAACTAGTATGCACTAAAGTACCAAACATAATTACATATTTCTAATGTTTGTTATTAATTTTCAACCATAAAAAGATGTATGACCCGGAAAGTGCACAAATATTGCACGAATTAGAGAATAAAAAAATGGACTCACTTATGTCACTTATGTTTAGATATGAGAATTTAAGTAAATTTACCTATGTTATTATAGTTATAAAGGGAGCTACAAAAAATTCCCTTGGGTTTACTTTTCTTTTTGGTTCAGTTATTCTGTCAGAAATTCTTTGTAACAGATCTCTTATGCTTGAAACACTTTTTAATGTCTTAATTACCCTCATTTTCTTCTTTGTCTGAACGTTGAAGCTTTCTATTTTTGCATATGTTTTTATATAATTTGATAGGCGACCAAATTTTTTGGATTTGTGGGGGAAGATATGCATCTCAGTATTTTTTACGCATTAATCGTAATTTTTGCTGAGATCTTTGCGTCCCATGGTTTGGGAGTATATTCAGTAAAATAAAATTGATGACTTTTAAAATTTTTGGTGGATTTTAGATCCATAGGTATTCAATAATGACTTTTATAAATTCCAATAAAGTCTTGTCGTATTCAAGAATAACATGTATAAACTCCATAGAGTTTGTGGTATTCAATATTGACTTTTAAAAACTTTTTAAAGTCTACAAGTATTTAAAATTCAATTGAATTTAACAACTTCATTAAAGTCAATGATGTATAAATGTTAATGCATATAGCACAACAATAAATACTAAAAATTTTATTTGGTTAAATGTAGAGATTTGAATGGATTTCTAATTTATTTCCTCCATTTTTTCTCTATTTTTTTATAAATATTTGTGTCTCTCACTTTCTTCAACCCGTAAAATTAAATAATATTTCTATATAAGAATTAATTAATTATCAATCTTTTTATATTTTTTAATTGATTCGGGTATCATCTTTTTTAAATTTCTAAATAACCAATTTTTTTATAATTCAAATCAAACGTTTGGGAAGCCAAATGTTTCATATTAATTTTTAATTTTTTTTGTAATTTTAATCCATAATATAATATTCAATTAAAATAAGAAAAATAATTTGTAGATATCTATCATTTAATCTTTAACTACTTGAATAAAATGGTTAAAATACATTGTGATGGATAATTTATAATCTTGGTGAAGAAAAAAAGAGATTAATCAATCAGCTCAAGGAATCAATCAACCAGTGTTGGTCCCTGTTTTAAACAAAGGAACTTAGCAGCCGCTGGTTTTAAAAATGAGCAATTAAAATTTTCAGCGCTGCTTGGAGCTGCAATAGCTCGTTGTTCTTGAACATGTAAAATACTACTCAGAGCACCGGAGACAGATCTGGTATGATTTAAAAATCATGCGGAAAATACCAGAACTGAATCCTATATTTTAAAAACAACTCAAACAGATTTATGTACAACATAAATCTGTTCGAGACTTGTGCTTGTGTGCTGCTGAAATGTTATGCGATGCTAAGTAAAGAGCAAGTGCTGAACTGTTATGCGTGCCTGCTGATTTTTGCTTATGCGCGAGATGCTAAGTGCTAAAGTAAATATGCAATACTGAATGAATAACAGAATACGATACACAGCATATTTGTTTCTGGAAGTTCGGATATCAACATCCTACATCTCCCCTTCTTCCACCTCGGAAGCCTCCACTAGAAGATTTGATCTTACAACTGCGTGTACAGATCCAATCCCACAACCAGCAGCTGTGAGAACTCCTACACTCCTCAAATGCACAACAGCTTCAACTGTGTGACTGACTACATACACAAGAGTTTTACGTCTTCATGCTTGGACGGGAACTGTAAACATATTTCGAGATTCATTCACAAATAGATGTGAATGAATCTGGGTGTGTGAGATTGATACAATGAAATCGCTCAACTCTCTGTTTTTCTCACACACGAGGGACATGCTCTAACAAGCTAATCTAGACTCAGCAATCGACTCTCGTGAAAAGCTCTTCTCTAATGGTGGTCGATTGCTTCGTCTATCTCTTCTTTTTCCCTCTGTTGGTGCACTGTATATTCAATGTATTTTTGCAACTGAGCTGTAGTCGCACCAACGTCTTGAACACTTCGTCCTTTTCTTCAATGGCGCTCCTCGAATATATATAGCCTCTGTTGAATTTCTTCCCGTTGGATAGCTTCCAAAACTGTTCAGCGCTTCATATGGCTATCTTGTCTTCTTTCCATTTTAGTGCAACGCTTCTCTGTAAAGTACCAACAGGAGAACAGTACTTGTGTCCTTTTCTTTTGCAGGCTTCTTGTCGCTTTCGCCATTTGAATTGAGCTCAGCAGTTGACATCCAACTCTCGTAAATCGTCAACTGCTTCGCTGCTTGTTTATCACTACGACTGCTGCGCTTTGCTACTTCTTCGATTATTTGCGCCTGGGAACCAAGTCGACTGAATATGCAAAGCTTGCGACTGGTTGAGTAGCAACAGCTGATTCAAATAAGCTCTTCGACTGGATGCTGCTGTTGCTTGCGTCCTGGTTCATCAATTGCTTCCCTGAATCTTCTTCAACAACAATAGATTGCGACTGGTTAACAACGCAAACTCTTCCTGCTGAATCTTTAGTGCAAGAGCAAAACGCTGTCGTATCAACTTATGTAAACGACATCGTTTTGCTATCGCTTATCTCCAAATAGCATCTGCTGGTGAACAGTAGCTTGCGACTGATTATCTTCTTACGACGTCGCTTCTTCTTGCGTCTAGATGCAAGCTACCTGCTGATTCTTGCGACTGCTCTCTCAAACCATCTGCTGAATATGATGATGTCATCGATGACGTCATCAACACTAATCCATCTGCTGATTCTCCAGCACGGCGTCGCATCATCTTGCTTCTCTTCATCTGCTGATATATATTGCGAATGCAAAACGCTGTCGTTCCAACTTATTCACGCGACATCGTTTTGCAATCGCCAACTCCAAATATCAACTGCTGATTGAAGCTCTCTGCTGATCCTATTCCTACATCTCCTGCTGAATGATGATGTCACTGCTGATGTCATCTACAAATTACGCTCCAGCTGATCTTCATCACTCCAGCTCCAGCTTGCGACTCTTCTAAGCTTCTTGAATGACGACTGTCAATAGATTCATCAACAGTACTTATAATCGCGACTGCTAATGGATTCGTCAGCAGTACTTATAATTGGAGTCTTCTTCTTCGACGCAATTCTCCAGCAAGCTTCTCAATACAAGTTCCAGCTGGTTCACTTTGCCTTTTAGCGCTTGCAGCTGGTTGTCATCGTTTCAGCTGGTTCATCATGCTCCAGCTGATTTAACTTGGCCTCCGCCTGATTACGAACGGCTGATTCAACTTTGGACGTCTCCATTGCTAATCCAGCTGCCCATTCCATGAACACCAAACCAACTGCTGATCGATAATATTGCAAACCATTGGCTGGACAAATATAGCTGCTGCTGATCATCTTCTTCGTTCCTAAAACATGTACGCTTAAGTGAAATTGTTAGAAACACAATAATAGGTTTTGTGTAATTCAAAACTTAATCAGGATCTGTCAAAACAGATCCAACAACCAGATTAAGACGAAGATTACTGTGTTGATTATTGAAACCAGATCGGAGCTGTTAGGATCATTCACCCTCTGTTAATGTTTACCTTAAGTTATTTAGTCAATAACCAGCACTTAGAGGGAATAACCAGATCGTGTAAAAGGCGATGGATTCAGCTAGACGCTGAAACCAGATAGTGATAACTAAGCTGGTTCCAGCTGGATGTTGAAATCGGATGACTTTTGGTGTATGACCAGCTTGGCGCTAAACCAGTGCAGTGCAAGAGCCTGGTTCTAACTGGTTGTTGAAACCAGCTCAATGAAAGTCCGTGCGATCTGGTTATGCATTACTTGAGCTGCAATAGCTCGGTGTTCTTGAATACTTGGGCACCAAGATACGGATTGAGTAATGAATTTAAATCATGCGGAAATAACTCAAACTGCACTCTTAAATTCGAAAGCCTTTTAAACATTTTTAGACACAGTTATAAATATGCAGTGCGTATGAATAACTGCAGTAAAGCAGGAAAGAAATACGCTGATTTGTTTATGGAAGTTCGGAGCTCAATCTCCTACATCTCCCCTTCTTCCGCAACGGGAAGGATCCACTAGAAGACTTTGATTACA
Organism: Dorcoceras hygrometricum; assembly: GCA_001598015.1. Lineage (NCBI taxonomy): Eukaryota > Viridiplantae > Streptophyta > Magnoliopsida > Lamiales > Gesneriaceae > Dorcoceras > Dorcoceras hygrometricum. The sequence continues at coordinate 21,282 of KV012863.1, forward strand.
ACGACTCTCGCTGCAACCCACTCCGACGACCCTCGGCCGCAAGAACTCCTAGCCACACCACTGCACACCAGCCCGCAATTTACGTGTGTCTAACTCACTTCTTTACTGCCTCAGTGAAAAAGGCGACGCTTCTTTACTGTCTCAGTGCGAAAGACTACACACACTTATTTAACTTCTCAGTGCGAAAGATGTGAGACGCGAAAGCTGATAAGATTAATTGAGTTAATTAATCGGGATTTTATTGAGATCAGCTTTGTGTTGATGAGCTTGGAGAAGCTATCGGGTTTTGTTTTAGCCCTTAGAACAGTTCTGTAGAAATTGAGTTTGGCGCGGAATCTGTTCAGCAGTTAGCGCGGGTCATCGCTGAATGTTAGCGTTCAGTAGTGGTGATATCAGCAGTTGTCGCTGGGTGGTTGTGTTCAGCAGTTGTAGCGAGATCTGTTGTCGTTAGTGTTCAGTGGTGAGATAGCGTGCTTTCAGTAGCGGGT
>KV012864.1:0-13950 GCA_001598015.1 Dorcoceras hygrometricum
ATGAAAGTAAAGAATGCCATATAAAAGAATGCGAATATCATATATAAAGATCGTTTGTACAAGAGTCTATAAAACCCACACGCCACAAGTTGGCTAGTTGGGCATCTACTCTAACATATAGAAACTGGCTAATTTCAGATGTTAACAGGAATCTGGTTGTTAACATATGACACAGAAATCTGGCTATATAACTAGTGTTGTGACATCAGAACGACTTCCACGATACCAGTGCTACTTATCAAACCAGAACTAGTTTCCGATTTAACCAGCATCACCGATTGCTAGAAATCAAGTCTAGACATCACCAAACACCAGAAAGAAGAACTTTCGTGAACATACAATGACTTAAATCTGAACTGCTCAGTAAAAACATCCATGTCTTCATTAAAACATTCTGGAAAGTTTCAAAATAGAAACATATCTATGAACCCGATCTTTCTTTTATTCTCTTAAACATTATTGAACATGAACATAACTTTATGTTTAACATAGGCAAGCAATCCACAAAATGAGGAAAACAATATATGATTTAAATGGTGTAGCAAAGGATCAGCTTTTACTTGCCTTTTTAAACTGAGAAACACGAAGACAGTTGATTCCTGCAGAAATCCTCCTCAAGCAAACACAACGAGCTCTTTAGAAATTTTGAGAGAACACGAAAGAACTTTCTTTGCAAGTGAAAATGAACTTTGCTTCTCAAAACTAGTATATTAATGGAATATGGGTTAGTGGCAGGTGATGTGTTATGATTAAGCATGACACACCATACCTATATTTCTGAAATTTAGTAAAAGTTCCCTCTCAATATTTTAGTTTTGCCATTCTATAAAAAGGACTTTAAAAGAATCGATTTTTTTTGTCCCCTTTTAAAAACATTTTCAACACATTCTGAAATCTGCTCGTATATTGCGCTTGGAGTGGAATCTGCATTGGAACTTTCTGCGTCGTATCTCACTTCTGAAACTAAAGAAATCAGCTTTCAAACAAATAAATAATAAATGCTGAAATCTGAAATATCAGTTTAACCCTTAAAATAGAAAAGGTTCATTTATGTGGTCTTATGGATTTTGGGGCGTTACAACTCTACCCTCCTTATTGAAATTTCGTCCTCGAATTTTACTTACCAAACAGATATGGGTAAGACTAAGCATATCAGCTTCGGTTTCCCACATAGCTTCTCATTCAGATTGGTTAGACCATTGCACCTTAACCATAGGAATACTACGGTTTCTCAGCTTTCTAATCTCTCGAAGAAGAATCCTCTCGGGTCTCTCTTTGTAACTCAAATTTGGTGCTAACTGGATTGACTCATGACTTAAAACGTGCGATGGGTTGGGAATATATTTCCTCAAAGCTGAAACGATAAGCTAACGTTCCTACTCTTTCCAGAATCTCATAAGGTCCAATATATCTTGGACTCAGCTTTTCTTTATTCCAAAAACGCATTACTCTCTTCATAGGAGCTATTCTAAAAAATACGTGATCACCAACTTCAAAACTTAATTCTCTTCTCCTATTATCTGCGTAACTTTTCTGTCTGTTTTGAGCAGCTCTCATCCGCTCCTTAATCTTTCTAATAGCTTCTGCTGTTTGCTCAACCACATCGGGTCCTAAACCAGATCTTTCTCCTATCTCATCCCAATGGAGAGGCGTTCTACATCTGCGTCCATAGAGAGCTTCATATGGAGCCATCTGGATTGAAGATTGGAAACTGTTGTTATACGCAAATTCTACCAACGGTAGCTTCGAATCCCAGTTCTCTGAAAAATCCACAATACAAGCTCTGAGCAAATCTTTTAGAATCTAAATCACCCTTTCTGATTGACCATCGGTCTGAGGGTGAAAAGCTGTGCTAAATGTCAGCTTCGTACCCAAAGCTCTATGCAAACACTTCCAGAAAGCTGATGTAAACTTCCGATCTCTATCAGATACTATCGAAACTGGAACACCGTGCAGTCTCACTATTTCCTCACATATAAATCTGCAAATCTGCTCACATCATATGTTGTCTTAACTGGTAAGAAGTGAGCAGACTTAGTGAGTCTGTCTACTACAACCCAAATAGAGTTATATCCTTGAACAGTCCTGAGTAAACCAACTACAAAGTCCATATCTATACACTCCCATTTCCATTCTGGAATAGGCAGTGGCTTCAATAATCCTGCTGGTCGTTGGTGTTCAGCTTTCACCAATTGACATGTCAAACACTCAGAGACAAAACTGAAAATGTCTCGCTTCATTCCTGGCCACCAATACAACTTCTGGAGGTCTTTATACATCTTAGTACTCCCTGGATGTATAGAGTATGGGGCTGTATGGGCCTCTGTCATCAAATCTGCTCTCAGGGTGTCTACTTGGGGCACCCAGATCCTGTCATGAAATCTGATTATTCCTCCTTCTGAAAAGTAGAGGTTGCTACCTCTTTCTTTATCTTGCTTAACCCACTTCTGAAGTTGCTCATCTTTAGGTTGTCCCTCTCGAATCTGATCTATCAGATTTGATCTTATGGAGAGATCTGCCAAGACCGCCTTACTACCACCGGGCACTAATTCCAATCCAAACTTTTCAATGTCAGATGCCAATGATCGTTGGACGACGAGCTGGTCTAATCCAACATATTTCCTACTCAAAGCATCAGCTACCACGTTGGCTTTTCCTGGGTGATAGCTGATTGTACAATCGTAATCCTTCACCAGTTCCAGCCATCTCCTCTGCCTCATATTAAGTTTCTTCTGGGTGAAAAATTATTTGAGGCTCTTATGGTCAGTAAATATCTCACACTTCTCCCCATAAAGGTAATGTCTCCAGATCTTAAGAGCAAAGACTACAGCTGCCAGCTCTAAGTCATGCGTGGGATAATTCTTTTCATGATCCTTAAGTTGTCTGGAAGCATAGGAAATCACTCTACGGTCCTGCATCAGTACAACACCTAAACGCAACTTAGACGCATCTGTGTAGATGACAAACTTTCCTTGATCAGATGGAATGGTTAGCACATGGGCTTCTATCAATGCTTGTTTCAACTTATCAAAGCTGGATTGACATTCTGGGGTCCAATCATACTTAATCTGCTTTCTTGTTAACGAGGTCAAGGGAATTGCTATCTTGGAAAATCCTTGAATAAATCACCTATAATATCTGGATAATCCCAAGAAACTCCTTATCTCTGAAACAGATTTGGGCACTGGCCAGTCACGAACAGCTTCTACCTTAGCTGGGTCTACCTCTAATCCATCCTTAGATATAATATGACCTAAGAATGCTACTTTCTCAACCAAAAGTCACATTTACTAAATTTGGCAAACAATTGCTTATTCTTCAAAACTTGAAGCACTGTCATCAAATGGTCGGCATGCTCAAATCTGGTCTTAGAGTACACTAAGATATCATCTATGAACACAACTATGAACTAATCTAAAAAGGGTTGGAAAACTCTATTCATCAAGTCCATAAAAGCTGATGGAGCGTTTGTTAAACCAAAATGCATCACTAAGAACTCATAGTGGCCATAGCGAGTTCTAAAAGTTGTTTTATAGATATCTGCTGACTTAATCTTCAACTGGTAGTAACCAGACCTATAATCAATCTTAGAAAATACTTTCGATCCCTTCAGCTGGCCAAAAAGATCCTCAATCCTAGGAAGGGGATATTTATTCTTAATAGTTAACTTATTCAGCTCTCTATAGTCTATACATAACCTCAGACTCCCATCTTTCTTCTTAACAAAAAGAACAGGGGCTCCCCAAGGTGAAGTGCTTGGTCTAATAAATCATTTCTCCAACATATATTGTAGCTGTTACTTCAATTCCTTCATCTCTGATGGAGCTAAATGATAAGGTGGTCCAGATACAGGGGCTGCTCCTGGTACTAAATCAATCAAAAATTCCAGCTCTCTATCTGGTGGTAGTCCTTGTATATCCTCTGGAAAAACTTCGGGAAATTCGTTTACTACCTCCACATCTGAAATTTGGGGCTTACTAATCGTTGCTAAGGACGACAGACTCATCAAAAATCTTACCCCACCTTTATTCAAACAACTTTGAGCCTTAAGAGCTGAAATAATGCAAGGAATTATCCATATCTGATTGGACTCAAACGTGAATGGGTGTCCTTCGGGTGGGTTAACCACTACTATTCGGAACTTAAAGTCAATTACTAATCCATACTTGGTTAACCAGTCCATTCCCAAAATCATATCGAACTCATGCATTGGTAGCACTTCAAATCTGCGGTAATCAAACGCCCTTGAAGCCTAAGATTTAAATCTCGAAACAAATCATGAGATACTAACTCTTCTCCTGAGGGTACCGTTACACAAAATTCCACAGTTACTTGATCAGGTCTGATGAGTAACTTCTTAGCAAACTTGGCTGCTAAAAAAGAATGAGTAGCTCCTGAATCTATCAAAGCTATGGAGGGCAAACTAGCAATCAGAATCTTACCCGTAACTACTGTCGAGTCTGGATTGGCCTGATCAGCTTTCATCACATAAGCCCTACTGGTCACCAGCTGCTTTGTCTTTGGGTAATTCTTCATAATATGCTCTGGCAATCCACATTTGTAGCAGACATTCTGTCCAAGTCTGCATTGACCAGGGTGAGTCCTCTGGCACTTACGGCACACGGGTCTGTTGTTGCTAACAGGAACTGCGCTAATGGGTTGGATCGGTAAATGTTTCTGATCTTGAGGCCTCTGCTGATTCTTATTCTATTTCTTGAAATGGCCTCGTATCCTTCTGCTGAAAAGGCTCATAATATGCTCTGGCAATCCACATTTGTAGCAGACATTCTGTCCAAGTCTGCATTGACCAGGGTGAGTCCTCTGGCACTTACGGCACACGGGTCTGTTGTTGCTAACAGGAACTGCGCTAATGGGTTGGATCGGTAAATGTTTCTGATCTTGAGGCCTCTGCTGATTCTTATTCTATTTCTTGAATGGCCTCGTATCCTTCTGCTGAAAGGCCTGCCTCTTCTGTTGCCTTTCTTCATCCACGTCTTTCCAATCTCTTTTAATTCACAGGGCTCTATCCACTACTTCTCTGTAAGTCTTGGGCACAGATAGCCTAACATTCATCTTGAACATAGGCTTTAGTCCCTCCATGAAGTGGCTTAGCTTCTCCTCTGGGTCGTTACCTAAAAGAGGCACAAAGTAACACACTCTTTCAAACATCCGCACATACTCCTGCACGGTCATGCTTCCTTGATTCAGAGTCAGAAACTCAATCAGACCTCTTGTCTGTTGTAAAATACTGCTCAAAGAACACTTGCTTAAAATCTGCCCAAGTAAGATTTGTTAAATCCACCGATAACTTGGCTCCTTCCCACCAAATCATGGCATCATCTCTCAAAATATAGATAGCGCACCTAGGCCTATCTAAATCTGGCATCTGGAGGTATTCAAAAATAACCTCCATCGACTTAATCCAACTCTTAGCAACCAAGGGATCTGTTGTTCCACTAAACTCCTTCGGCTTCTGCCTTCTGAACTTCTCTTGGGGATCATCATAGCTTGGTTCTCTACTGCTAGAAGATTGGCCATTACCTCTGCCGGTTTGTTCTACCAGCAGCCTAAGGAGTTGGGCAATGCTAGCATTACTGTCAGGGTTGGTTTCTTCTAAGGGATTACCCCTTCTACCTCTTCCTCTGCCAGACATCTTATAATCTAGCCCGCAATCCACCACAATATAATTATCAGAACATGTTAAAATTTAAAGACAAATGCTCTGAAACATAAAATAAACTCACAGTATTGGGAAAACGGTCGATGAAATTTGTTTCAACTGGAAGTGCGTGTGTTTATCTCAGGGCCATGCTCTGATACCAAGTTGTGACACCCAAACCCATCAGGTCACGAATTTGAATTAATTTGAAAGAATGAAATAAAAATAAGGGCTGAATGGAAATTGTTATAAGCTGTATTTCTTATAACATGAAAATAAGTTTCAATACACAAACACTAATTTCGGCGCCAATTAAAAGCAATTGCGGAAACAGATTTCTCAAAATCAGATTTCATATAAAATGCAAAGCGCGATATTACAACATCTGAAATTCTATATGAATTTACTATTGTTGTAATGGATCTAATACAGGTTTGTCAAAAGATCAAAAACAACAATACACAAAACACGGAAAGCGCTGTCCATTTATAAACACCTCATCACAGCCGATTCAGATTTCTCCGCCCGCTCGCCCAGGATCTGTCTCACCTGCACCATTTAAAAGCTAGTGAGCCTAGAGGCTCAGCAAAGTAAAATCTGAGAATAACAAATCACTTAATGCAGGCAGACTTCTTAACTTTAACATAACTTAGTTTAAAGGAATACATTTAACATAAACTTTCTTTCGTAAACTCGGATGTGGGGAAGATAACCCAGATCCCTTCATTTATTTTTCTTGTGATTTATGGCTTAGAAGATCTACTTAGGTCCGTTGGCACTTGATCAAGTTACTTCTGAATTCAGTCTTAGCATATAGCTCTTTATGAAAGGGCAATCGACACTCTCGACGACTGCTCACCCTTCCTTTATGAAGGGGCAATTGACATCTGGACAGCTGTTCACCCTTCCTTTATGACCGTCTGTTATCTATGTCATAAATCCTTAAAACTAAATTTTTCTTCCTTTAAACTCATATCTGGTTGAAATCAGCTTTGTACATTATCGGTTTTCACTTTATTTCAAAACTTTCTTCTTTCTAAAATCTCGCTGAGCATCAGATTCGACTACTGGGAACTCATCGCTGAAGTGAAACAGATCTGTCTAACAACTAGACGTTTGGGAATTAAAACAGATCTCTATCATAAAACAGATTTGTCTATCGAGACGGTATCGTTAACGTTGAAACAGATATGACAAAAGAAACGGCGTCGTTAGCGTGAAACAGAAGTCTGACTAGGGAAATACGTCACTAATCATTGAAGCAGATTTGACTATGAAACAATAATGCTAGCGGGAAAACAGATGTCACCATAGGGATAGTGTTTTAGGTTTACAAACAGATATAACATCGGTCAACTCAGATGTCAATACAATTGGATTGGTCAACTTAGATGTCAACACAATTGGATTGGTCAACTCAGATGTCAACGCAAAGGGGAAATGGTCGACAATATAGAAACTGGCTAATTTCAGATGTTATCATGGAATCTGGTTGTTAACATATGACACAGAAATCTGGCTATATAACTAGTGTTGTGACATCCGAACGACTTCCACGATACCAGTGCTACTTATCAAACCAGAACTAGTTTACGATTTAACCAGCATCACCGATTGCTAGAAATCAAGTCTAGACGTCACCAAACACCAGAAGAAGAACTTTCCTGAACATACAATGACTTAAATATGAACTGCTCAGTACTTTAAAACATCCATATCTTCATTAAAACATTCTGGAAAGTTTCAAAATAGAAACATATCTTTGAACCCGATCTTTCTTTTATTCTCTTAAACATTATTGAACATGAACATAACTTTATGTTTAACATAGGAAAGCAATCCACAAATATGCTTTAAATGGTGTAGCAAAGGATCAGCTTTTACTTGCCTTTTTAAACTAAGAAACACGAAGACGGTTGATTCCTGCAGAAATACTCCTCAAACAAACACAACGAGCTCTTTAGAAATTTTGAGAGAACACGAAAGAACTTTCTTTGCAAGTGAAAATGAACTTTGCTTCTCAAAACCAGTATATAAATGGAATAGGGGTTAGTGGCAGGTGATGTGTTATGATTAAGCATGGCACACCATACCTATATTTCTGAAATTTAGTAAAAGTTCCCTCTCAATATTTTAGATTTGCCATTCTATAAAAAGGACTTTCAAGGAATCGATTTTTTTTTCCCCTTTCAAAAACATTTTCAACACATTCTGAAATCTGCTCGTATATTGCGCTTGGAGTGGAATCTGCATTGGAACTTCCTGCATCGTATCTCACTTCTGAAACTAAAGAAATCAGCTTTCAAACAAATAAATAATAAATGCTGAAATCTGAAATATCAATTTAACCCTTAAAATAGAAAAGGTTCATTTATGTGGTCTTAAAGATTTTGGGGCGTTACAACTCTACCCTCCTTATTGAAATTTCGTCCTCGAATTTTACTTACCAAACAGATATGGGTAAAGACTAAGCATATCAGCTTCGGTTTCCCACGTAGCTTCTCATTCAGATTGGTTAGACCATTGCACCTTAACCATAGGAATACTACGGTTTCTCAGCTTTCTAATCTCTCGAAGAAGAATCCTCTCGGGTCTCTCTTTGTAACTCAAATTTGGTGCTAACTGGATTGGCTCATGACTTAAAACGTGCGATGGGTTGGGAATATATTTCCTCAAAGCTGAAACATGGAAAACACTATGCACTGCCGACAGATGCGGAGGCAATGCTAAAAGATAAGCTAACATTCCTACTCTATCCATAATCTCATAAGGTCCAATATATCTTGGACTCAGCTTTTCTTTATTCCAAAAATGCATTACTCTCTTCATAGGAGCTATTCTAAAAAATACGTGATCACCAACTTCAAAACTTAATTCTCTTCTCCTATTATCTGCGTAACTTTTCTGTCTGCTTTGAGAAGCTCTCATCCGCTCCTTAATCTTTCTAATAGCTTCTGCTGTTTGCTCAACCACATCGGGTCCTAAACCAGATCTTTCTCCTATCTCATCCCAATGAAGAGGCGTTCTACATCTGCTTCCATAGAGAGCTTCATATGGAGCCATCTGGATTGAAGATTGGAAACTGTTGTTATACGCAAATTCTACCAACGGTAGCTTCGAATCCCAGTTATCTGAAAAATCCACAATACAAGCTCTGAGCAAATATTTTAGAATCTAAATCACCCTTTCTGATTGACCATCGGTCTGAGGGTGAAAAGCTGTGCTAAATGTCAGCTTCGTACCCAAAGCTCTATGCAAACACTTCCAGAAAGCTGATGTAAACTTCCGATCTCTATCAGATACTATCGAAACTGGAACACCGTGCAGTCTCACTATTTCCTCACATATAAATCTGCATATCTGCTCACATCATATGTTGTCTTAACTGGTAAGAAGTGAGCAGACTTAGTGAGTCTGTCTACTACAACCCAAATAGAGTTATATCCTTGAACAGTCCTGAGTAAACCAACTACAAAGTCCATAGCTATACACTCCCATTTCTATTCTGGAATAGGCAGTGGCTTCAATAATCCTGCTGGTCGTTGGTGTTCAGATTTCACCATTGACAATTCAAACACTCAGAGACAAATCTGAAAATGTCTCGCTTCGTTCCTGGCCACCAATACAACTTCTGGAGGTCTTTATACATCTTAGTACTCCCCTGTATGTACAGAGTATGGGGCTGTATGGGCCTCTGTCATCAAATCTGCTCTCAGGGTGTCTACTTGGGGCACCCAAATCCTGTCATGAAATTTGATTATTCCTCCTTATGAAAAGTAGAGGTTGCTACCTCTTTCTTTATCTTGCTTAACCCACTTCTGAAGTTGCTCATCTTTAGGTTGTCCCTCTCGAATCTGATCTATCAGATTTGATCTTATGCAGAGATCTGTCAAGACCGCCTTACTACCACCGGGCACTAATTCCAATCCAAACTTTTCAATGTCAGATGCCAATGATCGCTGGACGACGAGCTGGTCTAATCCAACATATTTCCTACTCAAAGCATCAGCTACCACGTTGGCTTTTCCTGGGTGATAGCTGATTGTACAATCGTAATCCTTCACCAGTTCCAGCCATCTCCTCTGCCTCATATTAAGTTTCTTCTGGGTGAAAAATTATTTGAGGCTCTTATGGTCAGTAAATATCTCACACTTCTCCTCATAAGGTAATGTCTCCAGATCTTAAGAGCAAAGACTACAGCTGCCAGCTCTAAGTCATGCGTGAGATAATTCTTTTCATGATCCTTAAGTTGTCTGGAAGCATAGGAAATCACTCTACGGTCCTGCATCAGTACAACACCTAAACGCAACTTAGACGCATCTGTGTAGATGACAAACTTTCCTTGATCAGATGGAATGGTTAGCACATGGGCTTCTATCAATGCTTGTTTCAACTTATCAAAGCTGGATTGACATTCTGGGGTCCAATCATACTTAATCTGCTTTCTTGTTAACGAGGTCAAGGGAATTGCTATCTTGGAAAATCCTTGAATAAATCACCTATAATATCTGGATAATCCCAAGAAACTCCTTATCTCTGAAACAGATTTGGGCACTGGCCAGTCACGAACAGCTTCTACCTTAGCTGGGTCTACCTCTAATCCATCCTTAGATATAATATGACCTAAGAATGCTACTTTCTCAACCAAAAGTCACATTTACTAAATTTGGCAAACAATTGCTTATTCTTCAAAACTTGAAGCACTGTCATCAAATGGTCGGCATGCTCAAATCTGGTCTTAGAGTACACTAAGATATCATCTATGAACACAACTATGAACTAATCTAAAAAGGGTTGGAAAACTCTATTCATCAAGTCCATAAAAGCTGATGGAGCGTTTGTTAAACCAAAATGCATCACTAAGAACTCATAGTGGCCATAGCGAGTTCTAAAAGCTGTTTTATAGATATCTGCTGACTTAATCTTCAACTGGTAGTAACCAGACCTATAATCAATCTTAGAAAATACTTTCGATCCCGGAGGAGCTGTTTGACACCTTGGAGTACGCTCCTGAAAAGAGACTGAAGTTGGCGGTGCTGCAGTTGAGGGATAACGCGCAGCGCTGGTGGAGGGGTACTTCTCGTATCCTTCGTGATGGTGGGGCAGTGATTTCTTGGGAGAGCTTCTGTGAGGCGTTCCGACAGGAGTATACACCGAAGTCCTACTACAGCAGCCGAGAGCGTGAGTTCAACAACCTGAAGCAGGGTAACATGCGAGTGTCGGTGTATGCGAGGCAGTTCTCTGCGCTTTTGGTGTACATGCCGCACGTAGCGAACCAGGAGAGAACGAAGAGGAACATTTGAAGGGTTTGAGACCTGACCTTTATCGGATGGTGTTGTTTGGATCCCCTGCGACCTACATTGAAGCTGTGAACAATGCGGTCGACATTGAGGAGAGTTTGATGGAGGCCGACGCTCCGGTGCAGCCTACGTCTGGGCGTGCTTTTCAATCGGTGCAGGATGTATCGCAGTCATTTCAGTCTCCCCAAAGGTCGCAGCAGTCGAGTCGCCAACAGTTTAGGCCTCGGGGAAAGCAATTCAAGAATAAGGGCAACTCGAGTTCCTCTGGTTCCATGAGCTCTGGTTCTGGTAGTGGTTCTGGCAGTGGTTCTGGTGGTGGATTTTGTGGACAGTGCGGAGGGAGGCATCCGACTTTGCAGCGTCGTGGAGTTCAGGGGACTTGCAACAACTGTGGACAGCCTGGACATTTTCGGAGAGCGTGTCCTTTTTTGAGGGGACAGACTTTGGTTCCTTCACAGCAAGGTTCGGCTGGTGGTTCGTCATAGAGACCGCAGTTCCCTATTCCTACCCAGCAATCTGTATTTCAGCCTAGTGGACCCTCTAAGTTTGGAAGACCTTCTCGACCCCAGTTTCAGATTCCCCAGCAGGCTCAGGCAAACGCTTTGACGAAAGAGCATGCTGAGGAGACGCCTGCCATAGTAATCACAGGTACATGCTCTATTTTCGATTATCCTGCGAGAATTCTATTTGACACTGGTGCATCACACTCGTTTATTTCTGAGTTGTTTGTTTGTGAGCATGGGTTGAGTTCTTCCCCATTGTGTGATGTTGTTTCCGTGTCTACCCCTGCTGGTGTGAGTCTGTGGTCCCGAGAGGTAGTGATTGACTGCCTGATTAGATTTGATGAGCATGTTTTGGTTTCCAATCTGATTGTTTTGGGAATCAGAGATTTTGATTGCATCTTGGGAATGGATGTATTGTCTAGCTATAAGGCTACTGTCGATTGTTTTCAATTCCGCTGGTTTCCTCCATGGAGATGTTTAGCCTGCTATCGCTAGGAAATGCTGGATTCATGATCTACGCTCTTGACAGTTCCCAAGAGCCGCGATTAGAGTTGAGTGCTATCCCGATTGTCCGAGAGTTTCCCGACGTGTTTCCAGATGAGATCCCTGGATTCCCTCCGAGACGAGAGATCGACTTCAGCATCAAGTTGGTGCCCGGTACCGCCCCGATTTCTAGAGATCTGTATCGGTTGGCGCCCGCAGAGTTGAAAGAGCTGAAGGATTAGTTGAGAGATCTTTTGGAGAAAGGCTTCATTCGACCGAGCATGTCGCCTTGGGGAGCTCCGATTCTTTTCGTGAAGAAGAAGGATGGATCTATGAGGATGTGCATGTATTTCCGACAGTTTAATAAAGCGACGGTGAAGAACAAGTATCCTTTGCCGAGGATTGATGACATGTTCGATCAGTTGCAGGGATCGGTCGTTTACTCGAAGATTGATTTGCGCTCTGGTTATCACCAGTTGCGGATTAGGGACGCTGATGTGGCAAAAACTTCTTTCCAAACTCGTTATGGGCATTATGAGTTTCTGGTCATGCCGTTTGGGTTGATGAATGCCCCAGCTGTTTTCATGGATTTGATGAATCACGTCTTTAGCGAGTACATCGATCGGTTCGTGATCGTCTTCATAGATGACATCCTAGTGTACTCTAGGAGCATGAGAGAGCATAGGGAGCATCTCAGATTGGTGTTGAAGAGGTTGAGAGACTCGCACTTGTACGCCAAGTTCAGCAAGTGTGAATTTTGGCTTGATCGGATTATCTTTTTGGGTCATGTGATTTCGGCGCAGGGGATTTCGGTGGATCCGAGTAAGGTCTAAGCAGTTCTTAACTGGGAGAGACCTAGGAACGTTTCAGAGATCCGCAGCTTCTTGGGATTGGCTGGCTATTACATGCGTTTTATCGAGAAATTCTCTTCGATAGCCAGGCCTCTGACTCAGTTGACTCAGAAGGATAAGAAGTTTGTTTGGACTAACGAGTGCGAGTTCAATTTTCCGACGTTGAAGGAGAAGTTGACTACTGCTCCTGTTCTGGCTCTACCGTCTGGGTCCGGAGGATTCATTGTGTGCTCCGATGCTTCTCTCAATGGTTTGGGATGTGTTCTGATGCAGAACGGGTACGTGATTGCTTATGCGTCTCGATAGTTGAAGCCTCACGAGACGAGGTACCCTGTTCATGATTTGGAATTGGCCGCGATAGTGTTTGCCTTGAATATTTTGCGACATTATCTGTATGGTGAAGAATTTGTGGTGTACACCGACCACAAGAGCCTGAAATATATATTCACGCAGTCTGATTTGAATATGAGGAAACGACGATGGATGTAGTTGCTCAAGGACTTTAACTGTGAGATTCAGTATCAGCCTGGGCGGATGAACTCGGTTGCCGATGCCTTGAGTAGGAAGACCCAGCCTGTGATACTTCGTTTTTGAGTGTCTCAAAAGTCTACGAGCAGTTGAGTACTTTTGGTTGGCGTTTTCAGCCGGGTGATCAGTACTTTATGGATTCTTCGATTCAAGTAGAACCGCAGATTGTGAGTGACATCAGGGAGGCGCAGAGGACTGATCCATATGTTCATGAGTTGAAGATTAAAGCCCGAAGTGGTCAGTCTGATGATTTCTCTGTTTCTTCGGATGGATGCCTGAGATTTCGAGGAAGATTGGTGGTTCCGAACTTGATTGATCTGAAAGAGACCATTATGAATGAAGCGCATTGTAGTCAGTACAGTGTGCATCCGGGCGAGATAAAGATGTACCATGCCTTGAAATCTCACTACTGGTGGGAAGGCATGAAGAGCGACATCTCTCTGGTTTTGTTGCTAGATGTCTGAATTGCAAGCAGGTCAAGGCTGAGATAATGAGACCTGGTGGATTTCAATAGAGTTTGGAGGTGCCCCAATGGAATTGGGAGCACATCCCCATGGATTTTGTAACTCATCTACCTCGATCGAGTAGGGGATGTGATGCGATTTGGGTGGTGATTGATAGACTTT
>KV012866.1:0-14477 GCA_001598015.1 Dorcoceras hygrometricum
GAACAGATTGGAAAGGAGTTCGATCAGTACATGCTATCAGCTCAAGCGAGCAAATCAGTTTGAACAAGATTATTATGGACTGTACAGAATCAGTTCAAACTGATTTACCGTATACGACAAATATCAGTTCATAAAATTTAAAGATCATAAATAGCATCAACTACACATGTACGAAGAAATGACGACAAGTACACAATGTGAGAACTTTACAAAAGCCTTTTCAATGGCTATACAATTGTGTCCAATGTTCATCTCAGTACGGACTATATAACACCTAAAATGAAGGGGAAGAAAATGATGGTGGTGCACAGGGTGCCGGTTCGGACGAGACAAAAGAAATCATTTATGCACCAGTAGATGTCATCGTAATGTCTTGGAGACCATTAGAAGACGAAAAGCATGTGAGGTTGCATTCGAGTACTTACACTATAACAGAGTACTTCTCACAAACGTACATACATTCATTCACATATTCTCACATATCCGATAGCTGAGCGAAACAAATTATCAATCAAATATACAAAGCTATCTTAGTACAAAGACGTTAAACTTACTATTTGTATTCTTGGTACAGAGACATTAAACAGGTGCAGAGTGTTGAGTGTAAGAGTTTACTTGGGCAGTATGGTAAGTCCCAGTTGAGTAGGTTTGTACAAGATGTTGTATAAATCAAAGTTTTCAAGTGAAATCTTTCAGTTTGGAAGAAGGGGAGATGTAGAAGCGTAGTCTTTGAACTTCCATAAAAACAAATCTCGTCTCCTATGTATTATCATCGTACTGTTTACAACTTTACTGCATTCATGTTTTAAACTGATTTTAAGTTTCAGTTTTTGGGAGCATTCTGGGTATTTTCTGCTTGGTTTTTCAGACCAGACCCAATATGCTCTTGGTACCCGTAGTTTTTAAGAACCGAAGTTATTGCAACTCCATTCTTTTTCAGATCACGGTGTGGCAGTGTATGTTGTCTCGTTGCTTTAAAATTTTGTTGCTTTTAAACGCGCAATGTCTCTGTTCCGTGTTGTCTCTGCACGATGCGATCATATCCGATCTTTTTCGATCCTAACAATGATAAAGATCTTTGATTTATTTTTCTTATATAATTGAATATTAGAATCAATACTATTTTTATGGACTAAAATTATAGAACAAATTTTAAAATTCAAATTTCTTATTAAAATTTTAATTTGAAATTTTAAAAATTTATTTTTAGAGATTATGTATTCAAATCAACTAAAAAACATAAACCAATTGGATATGAAAATAATTTTATATAGAAATACGCTGGTTGGGGAAAGATATATGCAAATATTTATAAGAGAATAGAGAAAAAAGGAGGAAAGAAATTATAAGTCCATTCACTTCTCTTCCTTTAACCAAAGAAAATTCTTGATATATTGGTATTTTATATATTAACATTTATTCATCAATAACTTTTATAAAGTTTTTAAAAGTCTATTAAACTTTTGAATATATTGACTTTTAAAGAGTTTATAAAAATTAATATTAAATATCACAAGATTTTTATGAAGTTTATAAAAGTTACTGTTAAATATTTATGGATTTTTAAAACCCAGAGAGGTCATTTTTTAAAATTTGATTTTCCACAGGTAGACCACTTAACATTCCACCCAATTGATGAGATTCAAACCCAAGAACTCTAGGTACGTGAACTTCACTCATACCACTAGGACAAAAAATCATTGGCCGTGTTTTTGGAAATTTTAAAATTTCATAGATTTGATATTCTTTTTTAAAAAAATCGTTGACTGTGCTTTTATGTATTTAGGCTTTACCACCATTATAGATTTCAAATCATTGCAAATCGAGGCCATCTGAAATCCACCTTTATAACTTTCTTGGACTTCTACTCCGAACATTGCCTCAGGGGGAACAAAATTAATTTCTTTGTGACTACATGTAGAGTGTTCCATCTTTTTAAAATTTTCTTAGACAATATGAATCCTTGCATTCCGAACATTGCCTCAGGGGAAACAAAATTAGTTTCTTTATGACTACATGTAGAGTGTTACCACCAGTATCTTGTTCGATTATAATATAATCTAATAGAAAGTATTCTTATCAATAACTTGGACTCCTAAAAATTTCTTTAAAAGTAATGCTTTTATTACTGCCCTTAAAATTGAAATAAAAAATAAATACTAATTTCCTCATAATACTGAAACTGGAGTTCGTATATTTATCAATATTTGCCGAGTTCTTTAAGTAATAATTAGGCCGAACAAGTAAATGATTATTGAAAAGAACGAACGGTGCGAATGAGCAATAACGGATTTTGTGTGTGTCATAATAATAAACCAATACCCCCCCAGGTTTGCTCTTTGATACACACACTCTCTACCGTATACTTTTGCACACAGCATATCTTCTCATTTTATTCTCGTACACGGCTGACTTAAGCATCGGAGGGGCTCCGCCGGACACATCTCCGGCGCCCTTTGACAAGTGTTCGTTGCTTGCAGGAATACCCACGTGTTCTCCAATTCCCGACGCCCGACGTTCCCGAGGTCCTCGACGTGGTAGCAGCTCGTCGGCTGATCTATTTGGCTACATCATATTCTTTTTAAGAAACTGATACTTTTTCTTTAAATGCGAAATGTCATTTGGTAAAATATTATAAGTTGGTTGAGTCATCATAAATGAAAAGAGAGAAGATTGTAGCTGAATATTGTCTTCTTACGAGATATTCTTGATTTTCCGAGCAACTATCATTTATGTACACGATTGGCTATTTACTTCCGACAGTATCGTGAATTCTTGATAGTAGCTAGGCACCATAGTATGATTTTTAACGCGATGTATATTACACTCTTGCTAGCATGTATATTATAGCAAAAGTCATGAAGCAATTGCTAGATTGATAGGATCGGAAAAGAGTTTAAAGGGGGTGAATAAACTCTCTTCGAAAATATTTGCGTTAAAACACTTTTGAGCGATCATTCGAGTTACCAGCGGAAAATCTTCCAGAATAATCTGATTTTTGATCAATAGAATATTTGAAACGGCTCGACTCACTAAATATTTTTGTTTTAATCGAAAGCATAAATTTCTTTTCTCTCTCGATCACTATTCACATTAATAGTACTATTCACATGAATAGTATCCTCAATAATTTTCCCAACAATCTTCGCAAAATTTAACTTGTTGCAACTAAAAAATTTATCAAATAATGTCATACCGCAATAAAGCATATATCCCAGCAAAATTTTCAAACGAATTCAAATTTTAAACTCTGACGACATAAGAATTTATTTCAAAAATATCTCATAAAGAAAATCGTATTCTCAAAATTTACGTAACATCTCATAAAAATCTTTTGCGGAAGCTTAGAAGGTCTCGGGAGTGCCGCCTGCGTCCGAGCTCCTCAACTGTCGTTGCCTCGAACCTCGTCATCATTCTCACATGCACACAAGCAGATCTAGTGAGCCTAGAGGCTCAACAAGCTTAAACCTAAATAACAAGTACTAAATATACATCCACATGCCATAAAATAGCAATACTAAAATGCATTTTTAAACTGCAAACTTTAAACATCATCGTCAAAATATTTAAATAAACTTCATCCTCAAGTCCTCCAACTATACGTCATAGCATGTAATTAATGTGATTCCTTAAAAATAACATTTTAGGTGAAGTTTGCTCATTGATGCGACCCCTCTGTTCGCTTGATCAAACTATAAACCATAGTACTAGGTTGGAATAGCTTTACGGACCTCATGCGCCGTAGTCACTATCCCCCTATAATATGGCTCTATGGATCTCATGCGCCGTAGTCACCATATTCCTCTAGGTCTTGTCACAAACAATTCGCATTCCTCAAAATAATATTTTCCTCATTTTTCATTCAAACATAAACGTCATATGACATGCCATTAAGATCGAAAAAAGTTCATCATTTCATTTTAAAAAGCTTGATGCCCGTAAACATGTTTGCGATGGGTTAGAAAGTAAGGAAAGTTTTAGCCAAAATCAATCGGGACCGTTCTAGACTTCTCAACGGGCTACTCGGACATCGGAAGGTCTCAACGGGTCATCGGACAAGCCTAAACAAAAATCCAAGCCTATAAAGTATAATTTTACACATCTTAAACATGTTTACATGCCATAAAAATTTTGTTTGTATGCCTTCGGGGTGCTGCCATGACCTCTAAATTTTCAAGGCTACGTGCTGCCTCACCTTTGCTTCTCTACGGGTCCGTACGACGTCTAACATAGTTTTCCGCGACTTACAGCCCATGGAATCGACCTAATACTCTCCATAAATGCCTTAGAGACCTCTCCTAGGTGTATGAGTGTGCTGGGCAGCAGCATGCACCGCATCGCCCTAGCCTCACGTCTGCTCAATCGATGATCGCATGTGCGTGCGTGTTGCTTTTTCCTCACGGCTCTCACCTTCTCCCGAACCAACCAGGCCCCGAACAGACCAGTAAGGGCCCTATAAGTCTCCCACACAGCCTGGACGAACCCCAAACTTAGCACCAGCCCTTGCGATTTCTCCCAAGACACACGATGACTGCCCTCGATCATGGATCCCCGCACAACTTCTCACGCCTTCCGAACCCCCATTCGTTCTACCTTAGGACCAAGCCATATCCAGCAATCTATGGAATCCCTATAATATATACCAGACCTCACTGGACCCTCATGGTTCACGCACAGGCCAAGAGAATGTGGTAGTATCGAACACGGACACACGCCTCCTTTCCTCCCTGTGTGAACCTGCACGGCCAGCACATGACCAGCCAAAGATACCTCGCTCCTAACGGTTTCAGGCCCCAACCAGCCACTTAATGACTCCCTAATCATCACTACAGACCCCTCACAACTCATGCACCAGCAGGGGAGGAGCGACGAGCCGGGAAGGATCGTGTCCCCCAAACTTGCCACGGCCAGTCCCCTTGCGGCGCCTCTCCTTTCCTCCCTTTTGCTGATCGGTTCTTGCCCCTAACCCGACCTGCACACACATCCTAAGACCTCTATCTAAACCCTGGATTGGCAGCAGCAGAACCTCGGCAGGCTTAACAACCACAACAGCTTCAAAATGGCACACAAAGAACACAAAACCATCCCATGCAGAAATTGAAAATGCAGATTTTTCAGAAACTTTCCAACATAATTTCTCATGCATAAATCAATTCAACACACTTACCGAAATCTTCGAATGGATCGGGAGACGAAACTTCCTTCAAGATTTCCCTTTAAACCCACGGATACCCTAGCTCTGTTTTTGGAGGAGTTTGTCGGCTGTTAAGTGAGGAATAGGGAAGGAAGAAAGCTTATGGTACTAATTATTAGGTTAGGTGTGACAAATTTACCCAAAAATTATCATTAAGTCCTCTAGTTATAATTAAATTGCCCCTTTTTCTAACCCATAAATATCAAATTTTCTACACACCATTTCATTCAAATTATATTTGAAAATAAACCAAATTTTGGTATTATGAAAAAAAAGTAAATTCTCACGTGCACTTTTTCTCAAAAGTCGTTTTTTTTGTGAAACATCGCTAGAAGTTGTTTTTTGTCAAATCTCTACGAAAAATTTCAAATTTAACACTAGACAATATTTCTTGAGAGAGCTTCTGTTCAGCATTCCGACATGAGTATATTCTTGATTATATTGCTAAGGAGTACAATCTAAACCACTTGGTGCAGGAAAATATGAAAGTGGCGGGATATGCTCGGCGGTTATATTCTCTACTCACTTATGTCCCTTACATTGCTGGGCAAGAAAGCGTGAAACGGAATAGATTCTTGGAGGGATTGAGTCCAGATATTTTTTCTTTGGTTTATGCCGGTTTATCTGCTACTTATGCTGATGAGATGAACAGAGTAATTGATATCGAGGAGTGCTTGCAGAACAGGCAATCTCTTCAGTCGTAGGGTGATCAGGGTTTGCACCCTGTACCTTCAGGGATATATTATTTTCAGCCTCCTCAGGTGCTATAGTATTCCAGTAGTCAGAGATTTAGGCCTAAAGGAAGGTAATTCAAGGAGAATTTGTGAAACGAACCAAACTCTAGAAATTTTTTTTTAAAACATATGCGGAATAGTAAACTAAAAGCATGGCTCGTTCCCTTCTAAACATTTCCACACCATTTTCTCAACAAAGCTTGAAATAAAAATAAATAATTATTTTAAAACATAAAACCATCCATACTGTTAAAAAACCATTGAATGAAAGCACTGAAAATGAACATGTTTAAAACCAACATACTAAAAAGAATGTATCATCTCTAAGAATAACATCGCTGTGGTCACCAGGTACTGCTGCAACAGGCGCTCAGATGTCCTCACCGCTAGTCGGAGTAAACTCAGCAGGATCATCACCTGCAACATTAAACCTAGTGAGCCTAGAGGCTCAGCATGTTCTATCTTATATTATAACAAGGTACATACTAATAAAATCACATGCAAGCACATACTTGTAATAAAGTAACCTTAAAACATGAATATGTGCATGATCTTAAAACATTGCTTCATACATTTCGTATCGTAACATAACATATAACATATATAAGGCATGACATAACATAACATGAAAAACGTATGAAGGCATGACATAACATAACATGAAAAACGTATGAGTCGTATCCTGAAGTGTGACCATAGTCGATTGATCAATCTATAAACCAACGTACGTGGCGGTGTGGTTCACCCGACCTCGAGTCGGGATCTCTATATGTCACACCTCTATGCTGCCACTTCACCATAATATCAACACATGGATCCATAAGCTCGTAATACATTAACAGAAGGTCAACGGGCCCGGTATCCCGCATCCCCTCATAATAAGTTGTCACAAATCATTCAATCCCTCGGATTTTGTCTTTTAAAAGAAACATGCCTTTGACATTCATAAACAATTCATGATGCATGCATTTCGTAAAATTATGCAAGTTTAAAACTTTGCCCGTTAATGTATATTTAATCATTTCCTTTAAAACATTTACGTACATAGCATACTACATATATAATTAAATATACATTTACGGGTTTCTACACTTTTCTACTTCGGTCAAGGATTGGTTCAGGAGCCCGGTCCACTACAACTGGACTAAACATCACTCTTAACTTAGTCAATGAATCGACTGCTTTTAATTTAATTTTGATTTTAGAAATCAAAGGGCTAATTTTGACTAATTTCAAAATTAATTTTGACTTAAAATCAAAAGACTAATTTGGACTAATTTCAAAATCAATTTTGACCAAAATAAAATCAATTTTGACTTTAACATCAATTTAATCAAATTTGACTTTATAAAATGAAACTTAATCGATTTTGACTCAAATAGCCAATTTTGACCAAAAGATCGGTTTTGACCAAATTAAAGTCCGTAAATCAATTTTGACTCAATTAAAATTCCAAAGGACTCAATTTTGATTTAAATTTAAAAATAAACATAACTCTAATTATTTTAAAAGTTTGACACAATTTTAAAACATATGACTATTTTCTTTAAAATTGTACCATTGACTTAACATAAAAATATAACAGGTCCATAATTAAAAATCACTCGGGTCAACTTTAAAAAATTTTGACTCGAGACTCGATGAACCGACCCTGGTCCAACCGAACCAGCCCAACCGGTCCAATTGAACCGGTCGGTACAAAACATAAAACTAAACCTTTAAAATTTCTAGTTTACTCCATCATTTTCTAAAATTCAACATTTAAAATTTGACTAAATAAAGACCAATTGACCAAATAAAATAGTGTGGAGGTAGGCATCCAACTATGCAATGTACTGGAGTGCAAGGTATTTGCAATCTTCCTGGATTTTATGGGCATTATGCGAGGGTGTGTTCTTTTGTAGGGAGTCGGGGTTTCCCCATCGCAACAAGATCAGTCTATAGGATCATCACAGAGATCTAATACTCCTACTTAGTCTCATCAGCAGTCAGGATTTCACAGCCTCAAGGATCCTTTCAAAAGCTTGGTTATTCATAGTTCAAAGGCTCTTCTCGGTCATAGTTCTTGGAACCTCAGCAAGCTCGTGTGCATGCTATGACACGAGAGCAGGCTAGTGATGCACCCGGAGGAGTTATTGCAGGTACATGCCTTATTTTTATTACCCCGCAAGAATTTTATTTGACATAGAAGCATTGCATTATTTTCTATCTGATCTTTTTATTTGTGATTATGGGATTATACTACTCAAATGTACAATGTTGTGTCTATGTCTACTCGGCCTGTGTAAATTTGTTTTCTTTAGAAATAGTTCTGAACTGTGTGATCAAGTTTGCAAGAATCTTTTGATGACAAATTTGATTAAGGTGGACATGAGGGATTATTACTCTATCTTGGGAATGGATGTCTTGGCGAGGTATAGAGCTACAGTTGACTTTTTCCACTATGTGATATGGTTTAGGCCTTAGTTTGGTGATAAGTGGCATTTTTCTATGGTAATGATTACCGATCTAAGATCTCATTGGTCTCAGCCATGGATATGTTTGGGTTGTTGTCACTTGGGAACTATGGATTCATGATCTATGCTTTATATGTGATGCCCAAATCTAATTTGGAGGTTTGTAGTATTCCCGTTGTCAAGGATTTTTCCTAATGTATTTCCCGATGAGATTCCAGGTTTCCCTCTGACAAGGAAAATAGATTTTGGTATTGAGTTAATTCTAGTGACTACTTATATATCGAGAGCACCTTATAGGTTGGAACCAACGGAGTTGATAGAACTCAATGATCAATTGCGATATCTTCTGGATAAAGGTTTTATTATATCGAGTATGTCACCTTGGGGACCGCCGATTTTGTTTGCCAAGAAGAAAGACGGGACGATGAGGATGTGTATCAATTTTAGATAGTTGAATAAAGAGACAGTGAAGAAAAATATATCCTATAACACCAATCGATTACTTGTTTGATCAGTTGCAGGGTTCAGCTGTGTATTCCAAGATTGATCTTTGTTCCGACTACCATCAGAACAGAATGGGGATGAGGATAATCCCAAGACTGCCTTTCGGATGAGGTATATGTTAGCGCAACGGCGGATCACGCTCGCGGGGTGCAGCGGAAGTTTTAAAAGTTTATTTCCCTAGAACGTTCATACGTGAATCAAAACATAAACAAACATAGATAGGATGTTTTAGAGTTGCCTTTGATGAATTCGCACCCGGATCTCCGACTATTCCTGTTTTATGTGGCAATAGCATTCAACGGTTGAATCTTCGATTATTCGCCTAATCCGGTCCACGATCGGATTCCATATTTCTACACTGCCATGAACTAGAAAGCACAGCAAATTGTCACAAACGGAATCTCCTCGCTAAGACGATTGGAACAAGGTCCGGCGGTAGCGGCAGCGTCGGCTAGAAACCGCGGCAGCGACGGCTGATTTGGGGGATGGGAAAGTGATCCGGTGTGGGGATAGGAGAGCTATGATTTTATAATCAAGGGGTGTATGAATGTGTCTCCTCATTACCATATTCATAGGTAGAGAGATACAATTTGAGTTGGACAAAACAGTGAACATCCGATTCGATTCAAATAGTGAACAATTGGTTCAAGTCAAATAGTGAACATTCGTCTCAACTCCATCGATTATGGTATCATCATAATCTCGATCGATGATCAGATCTCACAGATGTGCTTAGTTTAAAAAATGGATCATTATGATGCAAAATCAAATTTTTGGACCACTAAATCTATATATGGCAGGTTTACTCCCACTACTCGTTTTGGAAGTCATCTCCCACTTTCCTTTCCACATGCTCAACATTTTTAATTCCATATCCATACGGGAATCGGAAAACCAGTACTTGTGTGATCCACAATGGTTTAGGGATACATCTATCCATGGGCTCACAACTCCTTGTGACTCCAAAAACACTTTTTCGGAATTACCAATCGGACCATGGTAAAGCGTCTAACAACATCGCCCCATGATCCCATAGGTATCACTGATAGTGCTTGCAAGAACCAGTCGGTCATATTTAGCATACAGTACAGTCCTATGATATCATATCATATAACTCGACCGAATCGATGACCATTGGTAAATCGAGATTCGCTATAAATTCGATATCCATGCATACATCTTGGAGATAAAATAGCGACATCGTATGTGCTACTAGGTAAAACCCCATTTATCTAAATCATATCTAGTACTCTGGCCAGAGATTTGTCACACTATTATCTCCTCAGATAGCATATGATATCCATGCACAAGGGCGTGCGGTGAATACTCGACTAAAAATAATTGACTCCTACATGCATCGGGACCTCACCCAATCCCACCACCTGATGACCCTCACGGATTCGGTAATGGGTCAAAGTGAAGCGCATATCATGTAGAGTCTTAATTATGTTTCGAGTAATGAGGAATAGTATGTACAACCAAGACCTCGGACTTACCCACTCGACAAATGATAACCACTTGGAGAGTCCGATCGATGGTAGTTTGATCGATAACCAGGTCACGTTACATCATGCGTGCTCAGAACATCATCATGTTCCCTACCAATGAGACGTTGTACTTTGAATCACATATGGTAGTCTCAAGCTAGGGTCGCCCTTATCCTCTTTTGGATGACCCAATTGACTAGGAACTCGTTTAGAACACACAATGACTATTAGATGAGTTTCATGATAGTCATCAAATCCACTATCACATCTATCATACAGTATAGTGCATTCAAGGTCTTTATCTAACAAGTTTTTAATCATAATAATGAAGATAAAGAATGCCATAAAATGAGAATTTCATAAATAAAGATCATTTTACATAGAGTCAACGAAAACCCACATGCCACAAGTTGGTTAGTTGGACACATACTCTAACAATCTCCCACTTGCCCTATAGCCAACTGTTCATGAGACGCAATACCATTGCTCCGTGATGTTTTTCAAACAATGGTCCTGGCAAGGGCTTCGTAAGTGGGTCAGCAACGTTGTCTACAGAGGCGACTCTATCGCCTGCTACTTCACCTCTAGCCACAATATCCCGGATTATGTGGTATTTCCTTAGTATGTGTTTGGATCTTTAGTGCGACCTAGGTTCCTTTTCTCCCGCGACGGAACCCGTGTTGTTGTAGTACACTGGAACTGGATCAACTCCTTCAAGAATCATGCCCAACACTTGGACGAAATTCCTCATCCAAACTGCCTCTTTGTAGCAGCTGACGCTGTGATGCACTCAGCCTCAGTGGCTGAATCCGTGATGGTGTATTTCTTGGAAGTCTTCAAATATACAACAACACCATTGAGCATTAATACAAATCCAGAGGTTGACTTAGAGTCATCCACATCGCATTGGAAGCTATCATTGTTGCCTTCCAATTTCAGTTCACCACCCCTTAGACCATGAACATATTCTTAGTCCTTCTTAAGTACTTTAGAATATTTTTCACAGCCTTCCAATGCATTTCAGCGGGGTTTTCTTGGTAGGGCTCATGACACTCAGAGCATGTGCGACGTTCGGTCTGGTCGAGATCATACGATACATAATACTACTTATTGCCAAGGAATATGAAACATGAGTCATATTCTCTATCTCTTCATCAGTCTTCAGACACATAGATAGAGTGACCCATCGCATATAGGCAGGTGTCATCTCTTGGACTCCTCCATAGAGAACCTCTTAAGTATGGTATCGATGTAGGTCAATTGGGTGAGTCTAATTATCTTTTTCGATCTATTCGATCTATCTATAGATCTGTATTCCAAGAATATAGGATGCTTCACCCATGTCATTTATCGAAAATCTACCAGATAACCACACAGTTGATTGCAGCATTCATACATCATTCCCAATGTGTAGAATTTCATAACCATAAAGTACAAGGAATGTCACAGTATTCTTAACTACCTTCTTGTACACACATGGCTCCTCGGGATTCTTGAAGAAACCAAATTATTTAATCTATTCATCCAACCTCAGGTTCCAACTTCTCGATACTTGCTTGAGACCGTAGATCAATCTACAAAGTTTGGATACTTTATGCTCACTTCCTACGGATATAAAACCCTCAGGCTGTGTCATATAGATTTCTTCCTTAATATTTTCATTAAGGAACACAGACTTCACATCCATTTACCATATCTCATAGTCGTATCATGTGGCCATGGCTAACAGGATCCTAATTGACTTAAACATTACAACTGGTAAGAAGGTTTCATCATAGTCAACACCTTTCCTTTGAGTGTAACATTTTGTGACCAGTCGAGCCTTGTAGGTCAGTACCTTACCATCAGGCCCAAACTTTCTCTTGTATATCCATTTGCACCCAATAGAAACTAGTCCTTCAGAAGGATCTACAAGAGTCCAAACTTGATTCGAATGCATCTGAGTCTATCTCAGATTGCATTGCTTGAAGCCACAAATTAGAATCAGCATTGCATATTCCTACTTGAAGGTTCTTGGATCACATCCAATAATTGGATCACTTTGAGCCTCTTCAAGTAGGAAACCATATCTAACAGGAGCCTTAGGAACCCATTCAAATCTCCTATGTTTGTCCACATCAGGGATTATGTTGGAGTTAATTTCATAAGTTTTGGTGAAGACAAATAAAAGATATTAATCAGCTCAAAGGTACAAGATCTGGACAAGACTTACAACGTTGGATATAAAAACCAGATTAGAGCAGAGTCAAGCTGATTAAGGTCAAACCATCTCTATGTATTCAGTTACGCTGGTCAAAGGACAAACCAGCTAAGGTATTTTAGTCAAGCTGGTTAAAGATAAATCAGTTCAGATGAAAAGTTCAGGTGTCGATTCAGAATAGAAACAGATCACATAAATTTAGAAGAGAAGATAGAACAGTGGGTTTTGGAATAGTTGAGAGAACGACTCGGAGCGTATAGTGGTATAACAGACCAGCTGGAAGACCAGATTGGATAAACCAATATTGTTCTATAGATGGTATCGATTTACAGATGTAAGTGTACAAATACTGCTATTCCGGTTAGAGCAAAACAAGGTTTAGAGCAGATTGGATATGATCAGCTTAGAACCAGATTGAAGAAGTTCAACGCACAGACCAGATCGTAAAACCAGCTAATTAAGGATAACTTAGAAAAAATGTATTTCAGAATGTTTCGAGATTCGGTACATATTGATGTGATGCATTTGACCTAACTTAACAAAATGTATTTCAAAATGTATTTAAATTTGATTGGCTACGGTGATACAGATTACACAGGTTGTAAGATTGATCGGCGTAGCACAAATGGAACTTGTCAATTTTTGGGTGACAGACTACTATCTTGGTTTAAAAAAACATCGATAGCCACATCCACAGCTGATACAGAGTACCTCGCAGCTGGAAACTGTTGCTCTCAAATATTATGGGTTCAACAACAGCTCTGATTGTTAGAGTAGATGCCCAACTAGCCAACTTGTGGCGTGTGGGTTTATAGACTCTTGTATGAAACAATATTTATATATGATATTCGCATTTATTTATATGACATTCTTGACTTTCATTGTGTTGTATGATGATTAACAATTGCGTTGAGTAAAGATCTAGAATGCACTATAGTGTATGTTAGATGTGATAGTGGGTATGACGGCTATCATGAAATACATCTAATAGTCACTGTGTATTCTGAATTAGTTCCTAGTCGATTAGGCCGTCAAAATGAGGATAAGGCCGCCAGAGCTCGAGACTAGTATCTGCGATGCGAAGTACCATGTTTCATTGGTAGGGAACATTGTGATGTTCTGAGCATGCAGATAGATAGTGACCTGGTGATCTATCGAACTACCCTCGTTCGGACTTTCCAAGTGGTTACCATTTGTCGAGTGGATAAGTCCGAGGTCTTGGTTGTACTGATTAGTCCTCACGACTCGAAACGTCATTGAGACTCTACATGATAGGCGTCTCACTTTGACTCGTTTGCCGACTCACTTGGGGTCATTAGGCTGCGGGATTGGGTGAGACCCCGATGCATGTAGGAGTCGATGCATCGTTGTTGAGGATTCACCGCTCGCAGACATGCGTGGATATCCTGTGCTATCTGAGGGGATAATAGTGTATAAATCTCTGGCCAGAGTACTAGAAGTGTTTTAGGTAAATGGGTTTACCTAGTTACACTCGTGATGTCACTATTCGATATCCAAGATGTATGCATAGCTATCGGATCTATAGCGACTCTCGATTTACCAGTGATCGTTGATCTGATCAGGATATATGGATTGAATGGACCGTACTGTATGCTAACCACGACGAACTGGTTCTTGCAGGCACTATCAGTGATACCTAGGGGATCATGGGGCGATGTTGCTAGACGCTCTTACCATGATCCGTTGGGCAAGTCCGGAATTGTGATTCCGAAGCCACAATGGTTGTGGGACCACGGCTAGCTGTATCCCTGAACCATTGAGGGTCACACAAGTACTGGATTTGAGATTTCCGCACGGATACTGAGCTCAATGTATTGAGCAAGGGAAGAGGATTTTGGGGAGTGTGACTTCCTAAAAGTCAACAGGGGTCAAATCGTGATT
>KV012866.1:48816-65374 GCA_001598015.1 Dorcoceras hygrometricum
CTGACATTTTTGGTATCAGAGCTTAAACTGGGATAAGCTCGATTTCTTTGGTCACATGTGAGTCTAGGCACAGTAGTTGTTCTTTGGATTGTGCTTGACTACTTGAATTACTTGCTTGTGTGCTTACCTTTGAGTGTCTTGTAGATGCCGTCTAAGAGGAAAGGTAGAGCTAGTAGGCAAGTGATGGTTGATTCGAGGACTTTGGTTAGTGCTGATATGGAGGATGCCCCCAACCGAGGGTTCCTGTGAGATGTCGTGAGAGTCAGCCTTCAGCCTTTCGCTCTCTTGCTAGTGCTGTCAATAGAGCGGTTGACTTTATGGAAAGCCTTGTAGTTGGATAGACTCGAGTTTGGCAGTCAATAGGACATAGTGTAGACCTTGTGCCGTCTGGAACGTCGTCTTCCCAGTCTTCTGTGGCATCACAATCTTTGATTCGTCAGAGGTTTAGACCTAGAGGAAGGAAATTTAAGAGATCTAGTTCGAGTTCTTCGAGTTCTGGCTGTTCTAGTGGAGCAAGGCCGACTGCATCATTCTGTGGTCAGTGCGGGGGTAAGCATCAACCCTCTCGATGCGTTGGAGTGCGAGGCGCTTGCAATAATTGTGGTCAGGTTGGACACTTTGTTAGAGTGTGTCCTACTCTAGGACAACGGGATTCGAATAGAAGTTCTTTGAGGCGACCGTATCGTCCTTTTCAGTCCCAGCGATCAGGATTTCAGCCTATAGAGACGTCTAGTATTAGAGAGCTTTCTCTATCGGAGCAACCGGGATTTCAGACAACTCAGGTGGATGAGACAATTGAGGAACGAGATGATGCCTTGCCCTAAGGATGTTGTACAGGTAGTTGTTCTTTATTAGTTAACTATGTGTGAGTTTAGTTTGACGCGTGGACATCGCATTCGTTTACGATTGTATTTAATTTTTTTGGTGGTGCGGGAGGGTTGTTTCCGCCCCATCTTGTTTGTGTGATACCGTGTCTTTGTTACTCCTGCCGGTGGAGAAGTTGCCATTCCGTGAGGGATTCTAAGTTAGGTTAGCAAGTTGAGAGCAAGTTCTGGTAGGGAAGTTGTTTGTTTGGGAGTGTTTAGATCCTGTTGTTGAGAGGATAATTGGTACTTGTTTGGGATGCGATATCCAAACTACGGTTTGGGGTTGGTTATCTCCCTTTGTTCGAGAATTACTCCCCTGATGTGTTTCAGTTGAGACTTCCTTGAATTTTCCTTGTAATCTTTAGTACCGTGCGTATCCTCCTTGATTTCTTTTGTCAGGGCAACAGAACTGCGGTATTTCGAACTCCATTAGGTTTAGTTAGCCGCTGTGAGCCGAGTGGTTAACTACCACAGTTCATGAGTTGGGCAACGTCAGGTCTAGTAGCTGTGATGCATCTGGTATGGGTGTTCGAGTAGAGGCGAGTGAATAACTTCCATATACTCACACCCTGTGACCACATCTGTTGATGATCTCTGCCTTTGATTGTTGATCAGCCTTGCGTTGTTGAGCTCCTGTGGACTCCCTGCTTCGGTTGTAGTCCCTTACATTGCATTCTGCGAGGCATAGTTGCGTCACGATTAGTGGAGACCCTGTTATATGAGATGCCCACCTTTGTCTCTGTGTTGGAGACTGTTGTATTTACTTCGGAGTTTTAGCATTCATGTTTAAGGTGGAGAGCGATTAGTGATCTTTGTATTCACTCCGTTCAGTTGGTCTATGATGTGAGACCTGCAATTAATAAGGATTACTTGTTGGATTAATCGGTTGTAGAGCAATTCTGGAAATCCCCGTAATTTGGTGTTTGTATTAGAAATCGGGTTTTGTGGCAAAATCTGGTATCAGTTATCGCAGGAGATTAATAAGCCGTCGTTCAGCATTTGGGTAAGGCTGTCAGCAGTTGGCATTTTAGGCGTTGTGTTGAGAAACAGCAGCAATGCTGACGTGGAAGGAATCAGCAGTAGCTCTTACGTGGATTCAGACGTTGGTTTCGTTAGCGCCTATATTCAGACGTCAACTCTAGTCAAAGTTCCTGTAGCGTGGAGTAGCGACGTCGTCGTTTTGGTTAGCGCAAAGGAATTTCAGCTGTTGCGAGAGATCAGCTTTTGTATAGCGATCAGCAGTGGTTAGAGATCAGCTGATGGGTTCTGAGCAACGCCATTTTATTTAGTTGAAACGCAGAGTTTTGGGTATCAGCTGGTGGTCGTGTTATACGTTTGCTGTTGAGGAATCTGTTGCGTTATTTTATCCAGTTGCTGGTTTAGGTGATCAGCTGTCGATAGATATGATCACGTGTGCTATGCGATGTCGTTTGGTTAAGTTAATGCGACACCGTTTTGTTTAGCGTTGTTCGAAGGATTCAGCTGTTGGTTTATTTTGCGATTGCTGGTTGTGTTAACAGCAATGTCTGCTGGTTGGGTTTTCAGCGATGTCGACTGGTTTTGTCGATGGAGTTGCTCTTGCTGCTGTCAGCTGATGAGAAGCGTATATATATATTAGGAGACTTGGTCTTCGACTAGATATCAGATTCCATACTTAGCTATATATTCTCCCGATTGTTGTTCATTGCTTCGAACCCTAGAACACTATTCACCGTAGCATTTCTCCGGCAATTCCCGTCGTTTCCGGTCACTACTTAGTACGTTTGAGGTAGCGCTGGACTCCTATCTTGAAGCTATTTCATTCTATACCATTCTCGGAGGCTGTTTTTAGCTGGAAGTAAGATCACGAAGTTGGTTACTTCGGCCGTGTGTTCGTTATTCAGGTAGCCTTTTGAATTAGCGATAAGATCTTACCTTAGAGCTTTGTTATTGAGCTTCCTGTTGAATAGAATGGTAGAGAAATAGCTGGTTGTAGTGTATAACCCCCAGCCGTAAGTTACTGTGAATTACCGTTACTTTCTGAGTAGATTTTGAGATCTGTGCGTTGTGTGTTTAGCAGGTTTCAACCAGATCTCTCGGGTCCCTTGTTGTGGTAATTGTGCTCAGAATTAAGGTACGGATTTGGAGCTTGTGAATCAGCAGGTTTATGGCTTGAGTGAATTGTAGTTGCTGATATCGCGAGATGGTTGTGTATGTTTGCTGTTGTGATTGCTGTTTTGCATATGAGTTATGCTAGTTGTTGCATACATGCATTATCATCTCATTTAAGCTATTGCAGCCATTGTTCGTTGTTGTTGCTCTATTTTATTACCAGGATGCGAGGGCGAGCGGTGATTCCGCACTCTCATCTCCCTGCTGGGATTTGTTAGCCCCTATGCGTCGAGTGGTTAACTACCACAGTTCATAGGTTGGGCAACGGCAGGTTGAGCTGTTGATGCATCTGGTATTGGTGGGCGAGTAGGGGTGAGTGGGTAGCTCCCACATGTCCTACACTCACCGTGGCCACACATATCTATTGCAGATTCCGTTGAGCTATGCATTGAGTTCTTTGGCTCCCTTCCTTGGTTGTAGCCTTCGGCTGTTTTCCCTGGTCTCATGCATAGCATCTGCATTTTATTCTTGCTGTTTACTACTGTTTTATAGTTGCTCTCCGTACTGGGGTTTGACCCCATGTGTCTGGGGCTTGGTTGTTTTGTTGTTTGTGTTGTTTTCAAGGAATCCAGGTTTTACAGCTGGTCGTGGATTTCACCCAGCTGGAGGTGCCCCAGGAGGTGGTTAGAGTGTCCCAGTTATGTATATTATTTATGTGCACTGGTATCACCGCGGGTGGGATGTCACGGGGTGATGCTTAGGCTATTGTAGCTGGCTGATAGCCAGGGGATACCATTTCTGTGCTGCCTTGTTGTTTGTTGTAGCCTTTGTTTGGTTAGTTTTGTAAACTGGGATATCTATTTTTGAGTATTGTCGTATTTTAAATTATATAGTTTTAAACCGTCAGGCCAAAAGCAAAAATTTTACCCGCTTGAAATTGTGTGATTTTACTCTGTTGTGAGCACGAGGCCTGACAATTTTGGTATCAGAGCTTAATCTGGGATAAGCTCAATTTCTTTGATCACACTTGAGTCTAGGCACAGTGTCGTGTGTTGCATGTATGTGATTATGTGCTTCATATTGTTGTGATATCTATGTTGTTCTCGTTCTGTGTTGCTTATCCTATTGAGTGTACTCGTAGATGCCGCCTAGACGTCGTGGTAGAGGTAGGGGCAGTTTGAGAAATCTGCAGGATATTACGAGGATCGGCATAGTGCTCCTAGTCGTACTCGTAGTAGACATGATGAGGAGGAGGAAGTTGGTGACTTGCCTACCCCTGTGGAGAGAATGGACGTTGTGATAGCGAGGTTTCAGAGGATGAACCCTCAGGTATTTAATGGCGACGAGTCGAGCGAGGATGCAGATTCGTGGCTTCGGAACATCACTGGTCTATTCGATCGTGTCCAGTATGACAACGAGCTTCGTTTGAGTTTGGTGACCCTCCAGTTGAGGAAGGGTGCAGAGCGCTGGTGGCGAGGTGCTTCTAGTACTTTGTTGGAGACTGATGTTGGAATTACTTGGGACAGCTTTTGCGAGACTTTTAGGCAGAATATGTTCCTGAGTCTTACGTGAACGCCCATGAGCGGGAGTTTGATCACTTTGAGCAGGGCACGATGTCTGTTCGTGAGTATGCTCGGATGTTTTCTTCTTTGTTGGCGTACGTCCCCCATGTTTCTGGCCGGGATAGGGCCAAGAGGACCAGATTCTTAGAGGGTTTGAACGAGGAACTGTATCAGATGGTGCTGACAAGCAAACCCAAGACTTATGCTGAAGCAGTTGATAATGCTATTGATATTGAGGAGGGTTTGAGGAGTCTTCGTGCTCGAAGACAGCAGGTAGCGCAGGGTTGCTGCTCAGGGAGTGCAGTTTTCACAGTCTTCCCAGTCAGCCCATCAGCCCCAGCAGCCACAGGTGGCGCAGCAGTCTGGCCGTCAGAGGTTCCACCCCGCGGTCAACAGTTCAAGAAGAAGTCTGGTTCGGGCTCTTCTGGTTCAGGTAGCTCGAGTAGCAGTGGTTCTCGGGCTGAGTTCTGTGGTTATTGCGGTGGCAAGCATCCGGAGTTGAGAGAACTCAAGGTGCAGTTGGACGATTTGCTATAGAAAGGTTTCATTCGACCTAGCATGTCACCGTGGGGAGCACCCATTTTGTTTGTGAAGAATAAGGATGGCTCAATGCGGATGTGCATTGATTTCCGCCAGTTGAACAAATCGACAGTCAAGAACAAGTACCCTTTACCCAGGATCGACGATCTGTTTGATCAACTGCAAGGTTCTGCGGTGTATTCGAAGATTGACTTGCGTTCCGGGTACCATCAGCTGAGAGTAAGAGATCAAGATGTCGCAAAGACTGCTTTTCATACAAGGTACGGACACTTTGAGTTCTTGGTTATGCCGTTTGGGTTGACCAACGCGCCTGCAGTCTTTATGGATCTGATGAACCGAGTTTTCAGAGAGTTCATAGATCAGTTTGTGATCGTGTTCATTGACGACATCTTGGTATATTCTAAGACTCATTTGGAGCATAAGGAGCATTTGCGAATTGTCCTTCAGACGTTGAGAGACCAGCAGCTGTATGCTAAATTCTCCAAGTGCGAGTTTTGGCTGGATCGCGTTGTATTCTTGGGTCATGTTATTTCAGCCGAGGGGATTTCCGTGGATCCCAGTAAGGTTGATGCTGTTATGAAATGGGAGCGTCCTAGGAATGTGTCAGAGATTCGCAGTTTCTTGGGTCTGGCGGGTTATTATCGTTGTTTCATTGAAGGATTTTCTAGTATAGCAAAGCCGATGACCCAACTGACACAGAAGGACAAGCGTTTTGTGTGGACTGAGCAATGTGAGAATGCGTTTTAATTGCTCAAGGAGAAACTGACTACTGCACCTGTGTTGGCTCTGCCGTCCGGATCAGGTGGTTTTGTTGTTTGTTCTGACGCTTTCGCTCAATGTATTGGGTTGTGTTTTGATGCAGAATGGTCGAGTCATTGCGTATGCCTCGCGATAGTTGAAACAGCATGAGACTCGTTATCCAGTCCATGATTTGGATCTTGCAGCGGTGGTTTTTGCGCTGAAGATCTGGCGTCATTAAATGTATGGCGAGCAATTTGTGGTGTACTCGGACCACAAAAGTTTGCAGTATCTGTTTTCGCAGCCCGATTTGAATATGAGACAGCGTCGTTGGATGGAGCTGCTAAAGGACTTTGATTGCGAGATCAAGTATCAGCCTGGCGCGATGGAGATGTTCAGTTTGTTGTCCTTGGGGAATGCTGGTTTCATGATTTACGCTTTGGATGCGTCTTCTTCTTCCCGTGTGCAGCTCAGCGACGTCCCCGTGGTGCGACATTTTCCCGTTGTGTTTCCGAAGGAGATTCATGGTTTTCCTCCGAGGCGAGAGATTGGCTTCAGCATTGAGCTGGTGCCTGGTACAGCTCTGATTTCTCATGCCTCGTATCGTTTGGCGCCTATGGAGTTGAGAGAACTCAAGGTGCAGTTGGACGATTTGCTGGAGAAAGGTTTCATCCGACCTAGCATGTCACCGTGGGGAGCGCCCATTTTGTTTGTGAAGAAGAAGGATGGCTCAATGCGGATGTGCATTGATTTCTGCCAGTTGAATAAAGCGACAGTCAAGAACAAGTACCCTTTACCCAGGATCGACGATCTGTTTGATCAACTGCAAGGTTCTGCGGTGTATTCGAAGATTGACTTGCGTTCCGGGTACCATCAGCTGAAAGTAAGAGATCAAGATGTCGCAAAGACTGCTTTTCATACAAGGTACGGACACTTTGAGTTCTTGGTTATGCCGTTTGGGTTGACCAACGCGCCTGCAGTATTTATGGATCTGATGAACCGAGTTTTCAGAGAGTTCATAGATAAGTTTGTGATCGTGTTCATTGACGACATCTTGGTATATTATAAGACTCATTTGGAGCATAAGGAGCATTTGCGAATTGTCCTTCAGACGTTGAGAGACCAGCAGCTGTATGCTAAATTCTCCAAGTGCGAGTTTTGGCTGGATCGCGTCGTATTCTTGGGTCGTGTTATTTCAGCCGAGGGGATTTCCGTGGATCCCAGTAAGGTTGATGTTGTTATGAAATGGGAGCGTCCCAGGAATGTGTCAGAGATTCGCAGTTTCTTGGGTCTGGCGGGTTATTATCGTCGTTTCATTGAAGGATTTTCTAGTATAGCAAAGCCAATGACCCAACTGACACAGAAGGACAAGCGTTTTGTGTGGACTGAGCAATGTGAGAATGCGTTTTAATTGCTCAAGGAGAAACTGACTACTGCACCTGTGTTGGCTCTGCCGTCCGGATCAGGTGGTTTTGTTGTTTGTTCTGACGCTTCCCTCAATGTATTGGGTTGTGTTTTGATGCAGAATGGTCGAGTCATTGCGTATGCTTCATGTCAGTTGAAACCGCATGAGACTCGATACCCAGTTCATGATGTGGAGTTAGCAGTAGTGGTCTTTTCTTTGAAGATTTGGCGCCACTATTTGTATGGCGAACAGTTTGTGGTGTATATGCATCACAAGAGTCTTTAGTATTTTTTCTCTCAGTCAGATTTGAATACGAGATGGCATCCTGATGGAACTTCTTAAGGATTTTGATTGCAAGATTCAATATCAGCCTGGTAAAGTAAATGTAGTTTCTGATGCATTGAGCAGG
Source organism: Dorcoceras hygrometricum (assembly GCA_001598015.1). Lineage (NCBI taxonomy): Eukaryota > Viridiplantae > Streptophyta > Magnoliopsida > Lamiales > Gesneriaceae > Dorcoceras > Dorcoceras hygrometricum. The sequence goes on from KV012866.1 coordinate 56,428, forward strand.
AAATCTCAAGTGTTATGCTTGCATCGTTATCTATTTCGAAGGTTCATGAGCATCTGAGCACTACTGGTTGGCGTTTCTACCCATGTAATGATTATGTTGTGGTGTCATCTTTTCAAGTTGAGCCACATATTGTTTCGAGTATTATGGCAGCTAAGAGAACAGATCCATATTCCATGAGTTGAAGTTGAAAACTCGAGCTGGACAATTGGAAGATTACACTGTCACGTCTGATGGTTGTTGAGATTTTGTGGCAGGTTGGTAGTGCCAAATCTGACGTTCCAGCAAAGGATGCGATGCTATTCGGATGGTTATCGACCGCTTTTCGAAGTCTGCACATTTTATTCCCTACGGTATGACCTTTTCTCTGAAGAAAATGGTGAAACTGTACGTGGATTTCATGGTTAGACTGCACGGTGTGCCTGTTTCGATCGTCTCAGACCGAGATCCAAGGTTTACTTCCAGGTTTTGGAAGAATTTGCAAGCAGCTTTTGGTACCAGATTGGCTATGAGTACCGCGTATCACCCCCAGACAGATGGCCAATCTGAGCGAACTATCAAGACGTTGGAGGATATGTTACGAGCTGTTGTGATGGATTTCTGAGGTAGCTGGCAAGACGCGTTGTATTTGATGGAATTTTCCTACAATTACAGCTATCAGGTGACGATTGGCAGGTGCCGTTTGAGGCTTTGTACGGAAGGAAGTGCAGATCGCCAGTGTATTGGGAAGAAGTGGGGCAGAAGCAGCTATCTGCCCCAGACTTTGTGCAGCAAATGAAGTATCATGTTGATCTAATTCGACAGCGGATGAAAGCTGCCCAGGATCGCCAAGCCAGTTATGCGAATAAGAGTCGTCGACCTCTAGAATTTCAGGTTGGTGATCAGGTATTTCTCAAGCTTTCTCCATTTCGCAGTGTTATGCGCTTTGGACACAAGGGAAAGTTAGCCCCTCGATACGTCGGACCGTATGAAATTGTTGAGAGGATTGGCTCTTTGGCGTATCGGCTGATGTTGTCTCCGGAATTGTCTTCTCTACATGATGTCTTTCATGTTTCCATGTTGAGGAAGTACGAGCCAGATCCGTCTCATGTGCTGAGAACTGACGAGGTTGAGCTAGATCAGACGTTGAGTTATCAGGAGTATCCCTTGCAGATCCTAGGCAGAAAAGAGAAACAATTGAGGAACAAAACCATTCCGTTGGTAATGGTGCAATGGAGCAAACATGGTAGGGAAGAAGCTACTTGGGAGATGGAAGAAAAGATGCAGCGCGAGTGGCCGCATCTGTTTGAGTAGCTGTGGTGCTAGATTTCCAGTAGTTAGTAGCTTCTGGTTGTTATTTTCTCTAGTTGCTGTTAATTGTTTGCTCAGTTATCTTGAACTCTTGGCCATGTGTTGGGCGATTTTCTGTTTTGGCTCTCTGTTTCTGTGTTGTGTTTCTGGAATTGTTGTTTGATTTCGAGGACGAAATCCTTTTTAGTGGGGGAGAAATGTGAGACCTTGAATTAATAAGGATTAATTGTTGGATTAATCGGTTGTAGAGCAATTCTGGAAATCCCCGTAATTTGGTGTTTGTATTAGAAATCGGGTTTTGTGGCGAAAGCTGGTATCAGTTGTTGCAAGAGATTAATACGCCGTCGTTTAGCGTTTGGGGAAGGCTGTCAGCATTTGGCATTTTAGGCGTTGTGTTGAGCAACAGTAGCGATGCTGACGTGGCAGGAATCAGCAGTAGCGCTTACGTGGATTCAGACGTTGGTTTCTTTAGCTCCTATATTCAGACGTCAACGCTAGTCAGAGTTCCTGTAGCATGGAGTAGCGACGTCGTCGTTTTGGTTAGCGCAAAGAAATTTCAGCTGTTGCGAGAGATCAGCTTTTGCGTAGCGATCAGCAGTGGTTAGCGATCAGCTGATGGGTTCTGAGCGACGCTGTTTTATTTAGTTGAAACGCAGCGTTTTGGGTATCAGCTGGTGGTCGTGTTATACGTTTGCTGTTGAGGAATCTGTTACGTTATTTTATCCAGTTGCTGGTTTAGGTGATCAGCTGTCGACAGATATGATGACGTGTGCTATGCGACGTCGTTTTGTTATGTTAATGCGACACCGTTTTGTTTAGCGTTGTTCGAAGGATTCAGCTGTTGGTTTATTTTGCGATTGCTGGTTGTGTTAACAGCAATGTCTGCTGGTTGGGTTTTCAGCGATGTCGACTGGTTTTGTCGGTGGAGTTTCTCTTGCTGCTGTCAGCTGATGAGAAGCGTATATATATATTAGGAGACTTGGTCTTCGACTAGATATCAGATTCCATACTTAGCGATATATTCTCCCGATTGTTGTTCGTTTCTTCGAACCCTAGAACACTGTTCATCGTAGCATTTCTCCAGCACTTCCCGTCGTTTTCGGTCACTTCTTAGTACGTTTGAGGTAGCGCTGGACTCCTCTCGTGAAGCTCTTTCATTCTATACCATTATCGGAGGCTGTTGTTAGTTGGAAGTAAGATCGCGAAGTTGGTTACTTCGGCCGTGTGTTCGCTATTCAGGTAGCCTTTCGAATTAGCGATAAGATCTTACCTTAGAGCTTTGTTATTGAGATTCCTGTTGAGTATAATGGTAGAGTAATAGCTGGTTGTAGTGTATAACTCCCAGCCGTAAGTTACTGTGAATTACCGTGACCTTCTGAGTGGCTTTTGAGATCTGTGCGTTGTGTGTTTAGCAGGTTTCAACCAGATCTCTCGGGTCCCTTGTTGTGGTAATTGTGCTCAGAATTAAGGTACGGATTTGGAGCTTGTGAATCAACAGGTTTATGGCTTGAGTGAATTGTAGTTGCTGATATCGTGAGATGGTTGTGTATGTTTGCTGTTGTGATTGCTGTTTTGCATATGAGTTATGCTAGTTGTTGCATACACGCATTATCATCTCATTTAAGCTATTGCAGCCATTGTTCGTTGTTGTTGCTCTGTTTTCTTACCAGGATGAGAGGGCGAGCGGTGATTCCGCACTCTCATATCCCTGCTGGGATTTGTTAGCCCCTATGCGCCGAGTGGTTAACTACCACAGTTCATAGGTTGGGCGACGGCAGGTTGAGCTGTTGATGCATCTGGTATTGGTGGGCGAGTAGGGGTGAGTGGGTAGCTCCCACATGTCCTACACTCACCGTGGACACACATATCTATTGCAGATTCCGTTGAGCTGTGCATTGAGTTCTTTGGCTCCCTTCCTTGGTTGTAGCCTTCGGCTGTTGTCCCTGGTCTCATGCATAGAATCTGCATTTTATTCTTGCTGTTTACTACTGTTTTATAGTTGCTCTCCATACTGGGGTTTGACCCCATGTCCCTCTGGGGCTTGGTTGTTTTGTTGTCTGTGTTGTTTTCAGGGAATCCAGGTTTTACAGCTGGTCATGGATTTCACCCAGCTGGAGGTGCCCCAGGAGGTGGTTAGAGTGTCCCAGTTATGTATATTATTTATGTGCACTGGTATCACCACGGGTGGGATGTCCCGGGGTGATGCTTAGGCTATTGTAGCTGGCTGATAGCCAGGGGATACCATTTTCTGTGCTGCCTTGTTGTTTGTTGTAGCCTTTTTTTGGTTAGTTTTGTAAACTGGAATATCTATTTTGAGTATTGTCGTATTTTAAATTATATTGTTTTAAACCGTCAGGCCAAAAGCAAAAAATGTACCCGTTTTTTAGTAGCTTCCGCTTGAAATTGTGTGATTTTACTCTGTTGTGAGCACGAGGCCTGACATATGAGATAGTGCTATTGGATAGAGTCAGTTAAAGATTTCAGATGGGAGTTTAACGCCTGCCTGCGCGAGAGAAGCTCACTACTGATGATTTGTTGGAAGGCCCATCCAGCAGTGCTAGTAGCGTTGAGTATATTGAAACGCTTCCGAGCATTTGGTTGTTTTTAACTGGTGATGCCACCTAGCGGTAGTCTTGTAGAGTTTTTGTGAGGCTATCTGCTCACAATTAATCTTCAAATCTTAATCAGTGGGTTCTTAATGTAAACTAAACAAGTTTAACAATCCAATCTGGTTTATACATACCGTACAAAAAAAAAATTTTCGACCAGCAAAAGCGTGAATCAGCAGAAGCATAACAAGTTCAGCTGGTAGCGTAAACTTGATTTATGTATACAAATACTTCAGCGGGCATGATGCGACGCCGTTTCGTGGGAGCAGCTGTCTCGGGAGAAGTCTGTTTGGTTTGTTCAATATATGTCAACGCGAGTCAACGTTCCTGTAGTTGAGTGATCGCTGTTAGCGATGGTTTCAGATTTGTACTGTAGCGTGAGGCAGAACTACGTCGTTTTGATAAGTTAGAATGACAGCATTTGGATGAAGTGTTTAGCGTCAGCTGTTGGTCGCGTTAGACATCTACTGTTGAGGGATATGTTGCGTTGTTTTAATCAGCTGTTGGTTTGTTGATCAGCTGTTGGTTTGTTGATCAGCTGATGCGTTGATGATCAGCTGTTGGTAGTGAGGTGACGTGTCCCCCAGCGACGTCGTTTTATTTGTGTAAGCGGGAACCTCTTTTCGTCATCGTTTTGAGTATTTTCGCTTGTGTTCATTGTTAGCGCTTTGGGGGATCAGTTGACTGCTGATGGTTGTGTTGATCAGACGTTGCTACCGAGAGATGAGTTCAGCTGTTGGTCAATGAGAGAGGGATCTGCTCCCAAATGTTGAAGCGATGCGTCGTCGTTTTGATTAGTAGGTGCGGTGTCGTTTCGACATGGTGTAAGTGGATCACAAAGTCTTATTTGGTACCAGCTGATCTTGTTGAGAGGAAACGTTGGTTGCAGCTACAAGACTTCTATAGTAGCGTCAGACACCTGATTATTGGAGCAGCAGCTGTTGTGATGGGGATTTATATAGATAAGTGTTGAGCGACACTTAGAGATTATTCGACCCCGAAATTTCTTATCTCCTCTTTTTGAAACCCTCGTTCGGTACTGTTCACCGTAGCCTATTTCCGTCGATTGCCGTCGTGTTCCACCGTCGTTTGGAACGATATGGGTGGCGCTGAACTCCTTTTAGTTTGTGTAAGCGGGAACCTCTTTTCGTCATTGTTTTGAGTATTTTCGCTTGCGTTCAGTGTTAGCGCTTTGGGGGATCAGTTGACTGCTGATGGTTGTGTTGATCAGACGTTGCTATCGAGAGATGAGTTCAGCTGTTGGTCGATGAGAGAGGGATCTGCTCCCAGCTGTTGAAGCGATGCGTCGTCGTTTTGATTAGTAGGTGCGGTGTCGTTTCAACATGGTGTAAGTGGATCACAAAGTCTGATTTGGTACCAGCTGATCTTGTTGAGAGGAAACGTTGGTTGCAGCTACAAGACTTCTATAGTAGCGTCAGACGCCTGATTATTGGAGCAGCAGCTGTTGTGATGGGGATTTATATAGATAAGTGTTGAGCGACACTCAGAGATTATTCGACCCCGAAATTTCTTATCTCCTCTTTTTGAAACCCTCGTTCGGTACTGTTCACCGTAGCCTATTTCCGTCGATTGCCGTCGTGTTCCACCGTCGTTTGGAACGATATGGGTGGCGCTGAACTCCTCTTTAGTTGCTCTTTCGATTTATACTAGCCAGGAGGTCTGAATCGACGTTGGGGAGAAGTGCGAAGTTGCTAGAGTTCAAGGATTTCTTGAGAAATCTGATCCGTTGGTTCTTCAGCTCTGTTTGAGCTTCTTGGTGCCTTAATAGATTCGAGCTTTCGAGCAGCCTTGTGGAGCCTTGCAGTTAGCCCGTGAGGAAGCCTTGTCGAACAGGCTGTTGGTACCGTGCATTGAGAGAATCTGTTTGAGGTAGTTTCCATGTAGAGGTACGAATGTGAGCTTGTAATTCAGCTTTGAGATAGGCATGGGAATGTGTTATGTGCGCTGTTTAGCTGTGCCAGGTTTTTTGTGTAGAGGCAGAGCTATGTGTGTATTCTGCATGTATATTGGCTTGGTTATCTGGTGTTACCTGTTGTAGTTTATGCTAGTTGCAGTATGTCCTGATTGTTTATCTGTTGAGTTGCTGTGCATGCGACTATTAGTATGCCTTTGTGGTGATGTGTCACAGTTGTTGTTTGCTGATCGTTTGACCTTCCGATTGTTACCGATGTCCTTTGTACCGCTCATGCATAGGCACGACATGATACATTGCATGCTGTATCTAATTGTTGTATTATATTGCTCTTCGTACTGGGGTTTGACCCCATGTCCCTCTGGGGCTGGTGTTTTGTTTGCCTGTTTGTTGTTCAGGTTTCTCAGGTTACTCCGTTGTTCTTGGAGTTGACCCAGCTGGAGATGGCCCATAAGGTGTTTAGAGTGTCCCAGTTAGCGTATAGCATATATGTATCAGTACTGTTAGCCGGGGGATGCCATGTTCTTTGTTGTAGTCAGTTGTTGTATTTGTTGACTGATTGTTAGATGCTTTTGTGGTGTATTATGACTTTTAGCTTTGCGCATCTTTATTAAATTGGGATATTTTGATGTATCGTGATATTTTAAACTTATGTTTTCTTCGTCAGGCCAAAAGCGAAAATTTTTAGCCACTTTTTAAGTGCTTCCGCGTTATGCTTTGGGTTTATTCTCTGTTTTGTGCACGAGACCTGACATTATTTGTTCCCGATTTAATAAAGAGAATCATTTCCTTTTCTATGCTTGATGGTGTTGGATATTCTTGTCATTTTGCTAATTCTATTTGCAATATTTACAAGAATGAATGTTTAATTGTAATTGGGAAACACGAAAATGATCTATACTTAAAAGACTTTCCAACTCACGATGTGGAAACACACACAACAACAATAAAAAAGAAGTATGATAGTATAAACCGGCACAACTTTGGCATGCTAGACTAGGTCATATTTTTTTAAAGAGTATGAACAATTTGGTTGGTAGTGACATCTTTAATGTGAGGACTAGAAACTATCAGATGGGAATTTTCGAGTTACTCAGATTGGAGTAACGATTAACCAATAGAGATATTTCAGCTTGGTAAGCTGCTGGAGAAGAGACCAGCTTAGATGCGTGCTGGTCCAGGGTATTGTGCTAAGCTGATATTACAAGCTGTTTGGGTTTCACTTCAGATTATCATTCGTTGGAAGCATGGTTTTAAGCACCGATAATAAGAGCTGATTGATGATTTATCAGTAGAGATGTTACGTCTTAGAGAATTCATTGGAGTAACGATTAACCAATAGAGATATTTCAGCTTGGTAAGCTGCTGGAGAAGAGACCAGCTTAGATGCGTGCTGGTCCAGGGTATTGTGCTAAGCTGATATTACAAGCTGTTTGGGTTTCACTTCAGATTATCATTCGTTGGAAGCATGGTTTTAAGCACCGATAATAAGAGCTGATTGATGATTTATCAGTAGAGATGTTACGTCTTAGAGAATTCGGATTGATAGGAATCAGTTTTGATGCTTGCTGGTCCAAGTTTTTGCATGATCTGGTTGCGTAAACTGTTTCAGGTTCAGCGAAGTCAGCGACAGGCTGAGTTAGTTTTATTTACTTTAGTGTACATCGATTTGAGATTAGAGACAAGTTGTGATGCTGATGTGCTGTGAAGTGGTACGATGTGATCTGGTTCCAGCTTAGATGTCTGTTTGTGGTTTTAAAGGTAAACCAAGACCATCTTTGGTGTGAGCTGGTTTGGGCAGATTAGTTCCGAGCTGGATAGAGCGTTGAGCTGGTTGTATCCTGTGAACTGTGTAGTAATCAGCTTAGAATTGGTGTAAGCTTGTAGTGCCCCAAAATCCATAGACCCACAAATTCTCATCTTTATAATTTGAGGATTCATTTCTAATTTCAGATTTCAGCTTATTTGTTTGATTGAAAAGCTGACTTCTTATTTTCTAGATGAGAGACATGGTGCAGGGTCTAATCAGTTGTTACTCCAAGCATCAACTGGGTAATTTTGGAGGTTGAAAATAAAATGAATTTCGAATGGGAGGATGGCTTTTATTAAAGTGAGAGTATCGTTTTAACAAATTAAAATAAGTGCTTTTCATATCATCTTCCACTTCCCAGGTTGCTTCTTCAACGCCATGTCGATTCCTTTAAATCTTCACTAATGGAATCGTCTTCGTTCGAAGGTGTTTGTCTTTCCGATCAAGAATCTGAATTGGTTGTTCAAAATAGCTCAGAGTTTCATCCAACTCAGCTTCTTCAGCAGGAATAATATGAGAGGTATCAGGCATATACTTTCTCAGCATAGATACATGAAAAACATCATGTATACCCGAAAGAGATGGAGGTAAAGCCAGTCGATATGCGAGATCACCTATCTTCTCCAAAATTTCATAAGGACCAATGAATCTAGGAGACAATTTTCCCCGTTTTCCAAATCTGATTGTACCCTTGAAAGGAGAAATTTCAAGAATACTTTGTCCCCTGTTTCAAAACTCAAAGGTCTTCGTCTGGTATTCGCATATTTGGCTTGCCTATCCTGTGCTGTTCGCATTTTATGCTGAATCAGTTTCACTTTTTCAGTCATCTCTCTAATCAAGTCTGGTCCTAACTCAGGTACTTCTGACACATCATCCCAATACAATGGCGAACTGTTAGAGTAGATGCCCAACTAGCCAACTTGTGGCGTGTGGGTTTTCATTGACTCTTGTACAAACGATCTTTATATATGATATTCGCATTCTTTTATATGGCATTATTTACTTTCATTATGTGTGTAATGATTTACAATTGTGTTGAGTAAAGACCTAGATTACACTAAAGCGTATGTTAGATGTGATAGTGGGTATGACGGCTATCATGAAACACATCTAATAGTCGCTGTGTATTCTGAACATGTTCCTAGTCGATTGGGCCGTCAAAATGAGGATAAGGCCGCCCGAGATCGAGACTAGTATCTGCGATGCGAAGTACCATGTTTCATTGGTAGGGAACATTGTGATGTTCTGAGCATGCTGATAGATAGTGACCTGGTGATCTATCGAACTACCCTCCTTCGGACTTTCCAA
>KV012868.1:5097-54697 GCA_001598015.1 Dorcoceras hygrometricum
CAGCAGCAATACACAAAACAACGTAAAGCACTTCCTCCTGCTGATACCAGCAGCAACATCAAAACGCGGCGTTGCAACTAACTTAAACGACGTCGCTCCACTGACATCATCATAGCTGGCAGCAGCTCTTTCTAAATATCAGCAGCAAGCTACAGTGACGTTCTAACACCAGCAGATACTCTTACGTCACCAACACCTCAAAACGATGTCGCATCCTCTTCGCGCTACAGGAAGGTTGACCCGCGTTGACAACCAGCAGACATACAATTAACGCGATAACACCCATCGACTGACGACAGTAAAGTCTACGTCATCTACACAACGCTCAACAGTAATGCTTACGTCGACATATCTGCTATCAGCGGATAATATAAACTATCGACTGGTTCCTCAAAACGACACCGTTCGAAATTCTATAGCGCTCTCCTGCTGAAATCTACATGAGCGCTGCTGTCGCCAGCTACCAAAAACAGCACGCTAAGCTACCAGCAGCAAAGCTTACGTCAGCGACTACGATGCTAACACAAGCATGACGTCATCAGAGCTGCTATCAGCAGATACCTCTAAACTCAAAATTTCGAAAATCTCCATAATTACTCTAAGGATGAAAACCGACCCGAAAACACAATTCATATATGCAAACAGAGACCTGAATCCCCAAAAATCATCAAAATTCGATAACTTCAACAGTTAATCCTTAATCAACATTTCAGGTCTCACAGTGTGACCCTCAATGGTTCAGGGATACAGCTAGCCGTGGGCCCACAACCATTGCGGCTCCGAAATCACAATTTCGGACTTGCCCAACGGATCATGGTAAAGCGCCTAGCAACATCGCGCCATGATCCCCTAGGTATCACTGATAGTGCCTGCAAGAACCAGTTGGTCGTGGTTAGCGTACAGTACGGTCCTTTCAATCCATATATCCCGATCAGATCAACGACCATTGGTGAATCGAGAGTCGCTAGAGATCTGATAACTATGCATACATCTTGGAGATCGAATAGTGACATCGCGAGTGTAACTAGGTAAACGGATTTACCTAAAACACTTCTAGTACTCTGGCCAGAGATTTATACACTATTATCCCCTCAGAAAGCATAGGATATCCACGCATGTAAGCGAGCGGTGAATCCTCGACAACGAAGCATCGACTCCTACATGCATCAGGATCTCACCCAATCCCGCCGCCTAATGACCCCAAGTGAGTCGGCAAACGGGTCAAAGTGAGACACCTATCATGTAGAGTCTCAATGAAGTTTCGAGTCGTGAGGACTAATCAGTACAACCAAGACCTCGGACTTATCCACTCGACAAACGGTAACCACTTGGAAAGTCCGAATGAGGGTAGTTCGATAGATCACCAGGTCACTATCTATCTGCATGCTCAGAACATCACAATGTTCCCTACCAATGAAATATGGTACTTCGCATCGCAGATACTAGTCTCAAGATCGGGCGGCCTTATCCTCATTTTGATTGCCCAATCGACTAGAAACTAATTCAGAATACACAGTGACTATTAGATGTGTTTCATGATAGCCGTCATACTCACTATCACATCTAACATACACTATGGTGCAGTCTAGGTCTTTATCCAACACAATTGTTAACATTATATAAACATAATGAAGATAAAGAATGCCATAAACAAATGTGAATATCATATATAAAGACTGTCGTATACAAGAGTCTATAAACCCCCACGCCACAAGTTGGCTAGTTGGGCATCTACTCTAACAGTGTGCCCTCCGCTTGCTCCCTAGTCATGGCGTTCACTTGGGCAAACTGAGGTCCAAAAGACTGAGGGTGGGAAGGCTATTCAAACCGCGAAGGACCAGGCTGCTGAAACGGTCTAAACTGAGGCTCCCCCAACCTCTGCTGCTGAACAGGAAAAGTAGAACGACCTCTAGACGATCCACCTCGACCCTACGATGGAACTTTGGTATGCTGCGATCCAGACAAAGGACACACTCTAGAAAAGTGTCCGTACTGACCGCAGACATTACAAGAACCCTGCACACCTACACACTGCGTTGTAGGGTGCCTTCCATCACACTGGCCACAATACTCAACCTTGGTACCACCGCTGCTGGAACTACCAGAACCAGAAGAACTAGAACCAGACTTCTTCTTAAACTGCTTACCACGAGGCCTAAACCTCTTGTGTCTAAACTGTTGGGCCACTTGTTGCTGCTGTTGGGGTGGCTGAGACGACCGCACTGACTGGGAAGGTTGCGCTCCCTGAACCACTGGACGACTACTCTGCACCACCTGTGGCCTACCACGAGACCGACGGTTCCTCAAACCTTCCTCGATGTCGATCGCACTGTCCACTGCCGCTGCATAGCTCTTCGGTGAGCTAGCCAAAACCAAGGAATATAACTCCTCGTTCAACCTCTCAAGAAACCTGGTTCTCTTCGCTCTCTCCCGACCAGAAACATGCGGCACGTACGCAAGAAGGGAAGAAAACATGCGGGAATACTCTCTAGCAGACATACTGCCCTGCTCCAAATTATCGAACTCACGCTCACGGACGTTTACGTAGGACTCCGAGACATACTCTTGACGAAAAGCAACACAAAAACTATCCCACGTAATCCCTACTCCAGTCTCTTCCAAAGTCCTCGAAGCGCCTCTCCACCAACGCTCCGCACCTTTCCTCAACTGAAAAGTAGCCAAACTCAACTTGAGTTCGTCCTCATACTGCACACGGTTAAACAAACCCGTGACATGGTGTAACCACGAATCTGCATCAGCACTAGACTCATCCCCGTTGGAAACCTAAGGATTCATACGCTGAAACCTCGCCATAACGAGCTCCATGTCGTTCACTCGGGAAGCCAACTCATCGACCTCATCCTCGACGTGCCTATCGCGACCACGAGAGGTAAAACTACGCTGATGACCTTCGGTTTGACCTTCAGACTCTTCCGGAATCTGCCCTCTACCTCTACCCCTACGTCTAGGCGACATCTAAGAAACACTAAGAGGGTAAGATCGCAACAGAACAAATACAGCACAATTAAATGCAGCAAATAGATCACATAATCAAGCACATGCAACACACAACACTTTTCATAGACTCAAGTGTGATCAACATAAATCGAGCTTATCCCATCTTAAGCTCTGATACAAAAAATGTCAGGCCTCGTGCACAAATCAAAGCAAAACCACATAAAGCACAAAGTGGAAGCAATAAAATAGTGGCAAATTTTTCGCTTTTAGGCCTGACGGTTTAAAACATATAATTTAAAATACAACCATACTTAAAATTTCCCAGTTTACAAACACTCAGTACAAGAGTATAGTATTTAAACAAATACAAATACCAGTACTACAACGGATAACACAATCCCACAAGCACAGGGCATTCCTCGGCGTACAGTACTAGTACATATATGCTATACGCTAACTGGGACACTCTATCCACCTCCCGGGGAACCTCCAGCTGGGTCAAAGCCACGACCAGCAGAGAAACCTGGAAAACCTGAAACAACACACAGGCAACAAATACCAGCCCCAGAGGGACCTCGGGGTCAAACCCCAGTACGGAGAGCAGCACAAACAGCAAAAGGAAAGAAACAGATAATATGCAAATGCTATGCAAGGGATCAAGGCTACAACCGAAAGCTGGAAGCCAAAGGATCTCAACAACAGCTCAACAGCAAGATCTGATCGAAGGAAAGATATACATTGGCCACGAGGTATGCTGAGCACATGGGAGCTACCCACTCATCTCCAGTACACCGTACCAGATGCAACAGACAACTCCACTTGCAGTTGTCCACTCATGAGATGTGGGAGCTACCCACTCCTCTCATATCAGCTAACAAACCCAGCAAGGAGATGAGGGACACGGGAGTTACCCGCTCGGCCTCAGAGGTACACGGGGAACTACCCGCTCGGCCTCCTAGCACAGCATCCTGGTACTCTCATCTAAAACGCACAGTCACAGCTAGAAAAACAGAGCTCAACGGGATAATGCGTGTATGCAAATGCAACAGCTGATATCATAACAAGGCACAAACGATAACATCACAGAGCATACACAGCAAAGCACATAATCCATGCTCAATCCTAAGCTGTAAACAAGCTCACATATGTACCTCAAATCTACTGTGCAACAATTTCTACAAACAAGGTCCGAGCAACGCAGATCCACCACCTTCTAAGCCAACACAAGCAACTACTCAAAGACTGAAGCACAAAAAAGCAACAGCTGGGAGCTACGAACTCAACCAACGCTATCCTACTCCATCTAACTCAGCAGAGAGTTCTAAACAATGCATGACAAGGTCTGAACACTTACCCCAACAAGCTAGGAGCGAAATGCTAACAGACTACACAAGGGAGATGTCCTTGCACACCTCACCAGCTTCAAGCAAACGTTCGAAAACAATATCCAAACGAAGCGTCTCAGCAATAGGAGTCCAACGCTACCACTCTCACTTCAATCGGAGCTGTCTACCATCGACAATCGAATAAGATAAGGTTCGATGAACAGTAGATAGGGTATCACGACAGAAATTGGCAATCGGAAAATATTCTAAGTGTCGGGAACAATAATAGAGAACAAGGCCAAGCTCCCTATTAAATCTCACTGCTGACAGAAACTGTGAACAGATCCACCGACAACTTAAGCTATCACAACTGATATTCCCGCTCGCAAACAGATCTTGCAACAGATCTCACTCTACGCCACAACAGCGATCACTTAAACTAAACGACGTCGCAGAGAGCTACTGTCACAACTGTACACATCACCCACTACCCACTACTGAACAAATAACCAACATCTGATAGCAACAACAGATCTCTCACACAGATGAAGCTAACGCAACTCACAGCTGAGTCTTCTTCGCTAATCCAAAACACGATCGTTCCAAATAATCCAAACGATGACGTACCAACTAATCCAAACGACGACGTTAAGCTGCTCACTGCTGAAACACGCTAGCGTGCTCTCTACTGCTCAGCGACAACTGATCTCGCTCCGAATGCTGAATACAACCATTCAGCGACAACTGCTGACGTCACCACTGCTGAACGCTAGCACCAAGCGATGATCCAGCACTCACCCGATAGCTTCTCCAAGCCTATTAACTCAAAGCTGATCACCCTGATTCGATCACACTCAAATCTGAACTCAATAAAACCCGATTAATTAACTCAATTAATCTCATCAGCTTTTGGGTCTCACAGAAACAAATAAAAAGTGAGATTATATAATTTATATATAATCCTGACGGGTCGGCCCGCAAGCCCGCCAACCGAGGTGGGGCGGGGCAGGGCGGGGCGGGACGGAGCTTTAGCCCGCCCCGCCCGTTTGAAGGTGGGCCACGACGGGGCGGGTCGACCCGTTTGATAGTACTACTAGCAACTATGCACACCAGGCCGCAAGCCGTGTGGCTAACAATCACTTCTTTAATGCCTCAGTGAGAAAGGCTACATAGACTTGTTTAACGTCTCTTTCCAAAGACTACAATGATAGTTTTTGTTTGATTCACTCAATTTCTATTTCGCTCAACTCTCAAATATATATGAGTGAATCGTTTGTGAGATTACACTGTACGCTCAATCTCTCAAAGATAAAATCTCACACACTGGAAAGTGCTCTCTAAGCTGGTTTGTCCATGCCTCCCAGAGCTTGTGTTGTCGACTTGATTGTTCTTTGAAGCTTTCCATCAGTGCATTAGCACAAACCGAAGCACCGAACTAGCTTGCACATCAGCTGCCACTTAGTGTGAAAACTTTCAACTAGTACTGCTTTGTGCTGTGCATTCCTCTGTTTTTCATTCTGCACTTGCACATCACTCTCCATCTCGCGCTCTTTTCTCTGCTTGTGCTCTGCTCTTGTTATATATAGCCTCTGCACAGATTTACCCATTGGACACAAAGTTGTAGCCGTTGAAAATTCTTCTAACACAGTTGTACTTTGCGTCCTTTGTATTTTAATGCGTTGCAGGCTTTTCCTCACTTTAAGCACGTGAGCACTGTACTTGAGAAGACAACACAAGCAAGTCGATTTGAATACTGAAAAGCAATCATCGTATAGTCTTGTATTCAAATCGTTTTGCTTGTAGATTTGATAGCATCTGCTGATGTGCTATCTAAGCTGGTTTGATCTTAACCAGCTTGTCTGCTTTTCTTCGTTCTGGTTTGCACTATGCTGGCTTGTTCATTACACTAAGCCGGTCAAAGATCTCTTCTTCTCTTCTCATCTGCTCTTGTTCACCGAACTGCTCTGGTACCAAGCTGGTTAACCAGCTTGGTATTCCCTGCACTCTGGATCTCTTCTGTTGTACCAGCTCGGGTGTCCCCTCACTGTTCCAGCATAGACATCTTCAACTGTTCCAGGTTGGGCTTTTTCTTACTGTTCCAGTTTGGATATCTCCCTGTCTTCTTGATCATGTGCACTGCACATCGCACGTAAATTGTTAGTATAATAATAACATATTTTGTGTTAATCAAAATTTAGATTCTGATCTGTAAACACGGATCAACAATCTCCCCTTTTTGATTTACACAAAATCTGAATAAAGATATGCACGAATGTTTATGCTTGAAAATATTTCTCCCCCTTTTTGTGGGAATCAAAAAGGATTTGAATCTTGTCTCCCCCTTAATTTTTGAATTAGAACTCCCCCTCAACAGAGCACGGGGTGATTTTAATTTTCGAACAAAAAACATTTTCAGAGATCGACATTTTTCAGAGTGTATGATATGAGTTTTAAAGACAGGATATGTGCTACTGAAAGATTCTCATCTACTTAGACCAGAGGAGTAATAGAGGATTTAATTTACAGAATCTTTTCTATTTTTCACTAAGTTTTAGCCTCGCCAAACCTAGAGATCTTTTCGTCCATAGATCTCGCGCAATCTGTCAACTCATCGGAACAGATTGCTGCATTTTCCTTTCAAGAAACTGCTCTGCAATTCAATGAACATTACTCCACCTATCTGTATACAATGAGGTGTTTAAAAATATTTTAAATTTTGTAGCACAGTCAAGTTTTCACAGAAAAGCACTTATCAGAGCAGAAATTATTTTAAAACCGTTAAAAATTTCAATTAAAATGCACTTCAAGGAAAACCTGCTCTGATACCAATTGTTAGGATAAAAAATGGGGGTGTCTCATGAGTTCTCACACTACTCACGTAAGCTCTCACATAGCTTTAGACACAAAACCCTCAATTTGCGTGTATTTTAAAAAGTTTGGAAAATAACCAGCACGCAACACTGAAACCGGATCTCGCATGAACTCTACCAACAGCTCTTCAACCTGGTCCTGAACAAAGGCGATCTGGTTGGTTTAAAAACTTGAACTGCAATAGCTCAGTGTTCTTGAAATGTTTTTGAATCGAGATACAGATTGAGTTATGAGAAATATCATGCGGAAACAACTCATATTGAACTCTGAAAATCGAAAGCTTTTTAATAGTTTTAAACATATGTAGTTTCGAAATATGCGATGCACGTATGTTAAATGTATAAATCTGTAAAGAAATACGCTGCAGCTTGTTTATGGAAGTTCGGAGCTGAATCTCCTACGTCTCCCCTTCTTCCGCTATGAGAAGGATCCACTAGAAGACTTTGATTACAGCAGGTCCCGCTGCAACCTGATCCGACAACCCTCGGCTGCAAGAACTCCGAGCACCTATTCACACCAGGCCGCAAGTTGTGTGTCTAAGCTGGAACAGTAAGGGGATGTCCAAGCTGGAACAGTAAGGGGATGTTGCATATCGAAAATGTGAACTGTAGCAGATCGGAATAGACGAGAGTTCCGATCTGTTGAGGGAGTGTCCAAGCTGGAACAGTAAGGGGATGTCCAAGCTGGTCAAGCAGAGGACATCCAAGCTGGAACAGTAAGGGGACGACCAAGCTGGTCCAGCAGAGGACATCCAAGCTGATCAAGAATAGAGCAAAGATCAACTCAGACGATATCAGTTCAGCTCAGGATTATAGCGGTTCAGTTCAGCAATCAAGTACAGATTATAATTCATCTTATGATTCAGATTAGAACAGACGAATAACGATCAGCTTAGAGACCAGCTCATGTGAGACCCGAAAGTTTAGAAGGATTAATTGAGTTAATTAATCGGGTTTTATTGGATTCAGATGTGAGCGAACGAGTCTGGGTGTCCAGCTTTGAGTCGATATGCTTGGAGAAGCTGTCGGGTTTTGGATAAGTCCTTAGAACAGATCTGGAGAGTTAGAGTTTTGTTTCGGGATCTGTTCAGATGCGAGTGTTAGTCATCGCTGAGTGTTTGTGTGCAGCAGTCATGGTGGAATCTGTTGTCGCTGAGCAGAAGAGAGTGCGCTAGCTTGTGTCAGCAGCGAGTAGCTAAACTACGTCGTTTGGATTAGTTGGAATGACAGCGTTTTGGTTTAGCAAGCGAAACTCAGTTGTGTCAGCGTTGGTCTTCAGATTTGAGAGAGATCTTAGTGTTAGAGAACGACGCCATTTTGGGTTCAGATTTCTATTGCGCTAGCGATTCAGATCTGAGTAGCGGGTGACGTGTCCAGTTGCGATAGTGGATTCTGTGCGACGTCGTTTGTTTAGGACGGGATCTATTTTGGCGTAGAGTGAGATCTGTTGCGAGATCTGGATTCGAGCAGGAATATCAGCCTTGTATCTTAAGTTGTCGGTGAGATCTGTTCAGCGGTCTTGAACAGATTTGAGTATTTATAGAGAGCTTTGTCCCTTTTCTATTATTGTTCCCCGACACTTAGAATATTTCCCGATTGTTGAACTCTGTCACGATATCCTAGCTACTATTCACCGAACCTTATCTTCTTCGATTGTCGACAGTAGACAGCTCCGATTGAAGTGAGAGTGGTAGCGTTGGACTCCTCTTGCTAAGACGCTTCGTTTGGTGCTGCTTTTGGACGCTTGCTTGAAGCTGGTGAGGAGTGCAAAGACATCTCCCTTGTGTAGTCTGTTAGCGTTCCGTCCTAGCTTGTTGGGGTAAGTCTTCAGACCCTACCTTGTGTTTGTTTAGAGCTCTCTGTTGATATAGAGGGGTAGTATAGCGCTGGTCGAGTTCGTAGCTCCCAGCTGTTGCTTTTCTGTGTTTCGATTCTTGAGTAGTTGCTTATGATGGCTTAGTAGGTGACAGATCTGTATTGCTCGGACCCTGTTTGTGGTAGTTGTAGCTCAGAAGATTTGAGGTACGGATGTGAGCTTGTTTTACAGCTTTGGATTGAGCATGGGTGATTATGCTTGCTGCTGTGTATACTTTGCATTGTTGTATATGTTCTGTGTTGGACATGTTCTTTGTTGCATACACGCATTCATCTCTTGAGCTCTGATATGTTGTAGCCATGCCTTGTTGTTGCTGATTCTGTGCGTGCCAGGATGTTGTTGAGGCTGTTTTTATGTTGCTGCTGCCAAATTGTCGTCTTTCCATTTCAGTGCAACGCTCCTCTGTAAATTGTACTATTTCCCAGAATAGTACAAATCTTGTTCCCTTGAATTGAGGCAATTTGCACGACTTAATCTCAGCCATTGATTCTTTCCATCTTGAGCATTGATTGCTTGCAACGGCTGAATATTCTTCAACAGATTGTTCAACAGCTGTTCGCTCAGCTGTTGTTTATTCTTTGTCACAACACTTCGCGCAACAGCTGTTTCTTTGTCGACTGGATACTTTGCGCTACTGCTGAAGCTTCAAATACTGCGACTGGATATCTTGCGACTGGATGCTTCAGCTTGCGACTGGATTCATAGCAACAGCTCGTTCAAAGAAGCTCTCGACTGGATGAGCTGTTGCTTGCGTCTGGTTGCCCAGCTTCGCTACTTTTGCTTTTCTTGCATCTCAATACCATGTCGACTGGATATACAATAGTAATGAAGCTTGCGACTGGATCCACTGTAGCTCGCGACTGATATCTTGCGACTAGTTGTCAACGCAAAGAGCATCTGCTGAATCTTTAGCGCAAGGGCAAAACGCTGTCGTATCAACTTATGTAAACGACATCGTTTTGCTATCGCTATCTCCAAATATCATCTGCTGGTGAACAGTAGCTTGCGACTGAATTTCCTCCTCTACGACGTCGCTTCTCTCTTGCGTCTGGATGTACAAGCTACCTGCTGGTATCTTGCGACTGCTGGACTCAAACCATCTGCTGATTATGATGATGTCACCGATGACGTCATCAACGCTAAACCATCTGCTGATTCTTCAGCACGACGTCGCTTCATTTCTTTCACTTCTTTTCTCATCTGCTGATAGCTTCCTGCTGAATGATGACGTCACTGCTGATGTCATCTTTGCTTAGCGCTCCAGCTGATCTTTATCGTTCCAGCTCCAGCTTGTGATTTCTTCTTAGCTTTCTTAAAAACTGGTTGTCATCGTTCCAGCTGGTTTACTATGCTCCAGCTGGTTCAACTTGGCCTCCGCCTGATTACGAACAGCTGATTCAACTTTGGACGTCTCCATTGCTAATCCAGCTGTCGATTCCATGAACACCAAACCAACTGCTGAATCTTTATATTGTGAACCATCGGCTGGACAGATTCTTCGACTGTTCATCATCTTCTTCGATAGCTAGAATCTGTACACTCAAGTAGAATTGTTAGAAACACAATAACAGGTTTTGTGTAATTCAAAACTTAATCAGGATCTGTCAAAACAGATCCATCAATAAGCACGGGTTTTCTTCTGCTGTTCAGGTAGCTTGTTGGGTAAGTGTTAGTTCCTACCTTGTGCTTCATTTAGAGCTGTTTGTTAAACTAGAAGGGTAGGACAGAGCTGGTGGAGCTTGTAGCTCCCAGTTTGTGGTTTCTGTGCTACTGTCCCTGAGTCATTGCTTGTATTTGGTTTCCCAGGTTTCAGATCTGTGCGCTCGGGACCCTCTTTGTAGTAATTGTAGCTCGGAACCAAGTTACGGGTTTGAGCTTGTCTTACAGCGTTGGATTTGGCATGGATATTATGTGTGCTGCTGTGTATGCTTCTGCGATGTTCGTTGCTTGCCTTTGTTGTGTTGTTTTCTTGCAAGCTGTTACATTGCATACAAGCATTATTCATGTTGAGCTCAGATCTTGCTAGCCCTGCCTTGTTGTATTGATCTGTGTGTACCAGAATGCCTGTTTTAGACGCCGAGCGGGTAACTCCCATCACCCTCATCTCCCTGTTGGGATCTGTTAGCCACTATGAGCGGAGTGGGTAACTCCCACATCTCATGAGTTGGGCAACAGCAGGTTGAGCTGTGTTCTGCATCTGGTACCGTGTGTTGAGCGAGTGGGTAGCTCCCATATACTCACACACTTCGTGGCCACTATTTACAGTTGTTTGGATTCTGTTGATGAGCAGTTCTTGAGATCCTTTGGCTCCCTGCCTTCGGTTGTAGCATTGTTCTCATGCATAGCATTTGTATTTTATCTATTGCTATTTTAAATGCTGTTTTTCAGTTGCTCTCCGTACTGGGGTTTGACCCCTTTGTCCTCTGGGGCTGGTTTTTGTTGCCTGTATGTGTTTTTAGGTTACCATGGTTTCACCGCTAGTCGTGGAGTTGATCCAGCTGGTAATGCCCTAGGAGGTGGATAGAGTGTCCCAGTTATATGTAGTAGATACATATGATATTTTCGTTATATTGTATTGTATCTATGTTAAGCGAGAGACTCATCTTTTTGTTTTTTGAGGGTCACTCCATGTTGTATCGTTGTTTTATGTTGTATGGGTTTTCAGCGTTGTAAAACTTGTATTTTAAATTATGTTTTCTAAGTCAGGCCAAAAGCGAAAATTTTAGCCACTATTTAAAGCTTTCGCCGTGGTTTATTAGGTGGTTTTAGTCTTATTGAGCACGAGGCCTGACATCTGATCTGATTACGAAGCTCCAGTCTGATATGATCTACGAAGCTCCAATATGATCTGATCTACGAAGCTCCAATCTGATCGACTTACTATTAGCTTAATGGCGACATTCTGAGCTGATCTACATCCTCTGAACTGATTTGCCACGCTCTAAGCTGATTGAATTGCTCTGAGCTGATTGGCGACGCTCTAAGCTGATCGAATTTCTCTGAGCTGATCTGTGTCGCTCTAATCTGATCTGTGATGATCTGACCCGATCTGCAATTCTCTAAGCTGATCTGCAATCCTCTAAGCTGATCTATTTAAGATCTATGTCATTCTGTAGTAATCT
The DNA here is from genome assembly GCA_001598015.1 of Dorcoceras hygrometricum. Lineage (NCBI taxonomy): Eukaryota > Viridiplantae > Streptophyta > Magnoliopsida > Lamiales > Gesneriaceae > Dorcoceras > Dorcoceras hygrometricum. The sequence goes on from KV012868.1 coordinate 17,249, forward strand.
GTTCCGATCTGTTTGAGTTCTTGTATTTTGTTATCACCAAAACTTAGTAAATTTTAATCTTAATAGAATTAGGCCATATAAGCAGAAGAAAAGAAGTTTCAGAACTCATCCTTACACCAACAGTAGAAGAAGATCTTGGAGACCAAGGACTGTATGGTCAAGACAGAAGTCTACAGCTTATAAATCTGGACAGAGAAGGCGACCATCAAGGAGTAGGAGTTCTTCTCAAGTATCGAGTTCATCTTCAAGCACTGAACGAACACCAACAAGAAAAACTTTTAGGAGAGCCCATACAAGGGCTAATGAAAGTTTTAGAGATTGAAACTGTTGGACATACGGATCTAGGAGACATATCTTCACCAATTGTCCAAACAATGTGAATAAATGAATCAAGTTTTTTGAACCAACTCTCGATATCGAGGAATCAGTTTACTATCAAGATCTAATTCAAGTATACCAATTTGAGGATATTCCATCAGATGAAAGTATATATAAAGAAGAAGAAATCCTAATCCAAGAAGTATCTGATGGAGAATCGGAGTCAAAAGCCGACTGAGAGAGAAGTGTTTCATCACGAAGCACATGAAGTTTTTTTTTTATTTCTTTAGCCAGACAACAATTTATCAAAATATGGTTCAAAGAATCATGAGGGAAAATCCAAGCCTACAAAGATATCAAGGATTCTCTACAGGACAGATAGAAAAATTAGCAGGAAATTCGGGTCTAAGTAAGAGAAAGCATCATTTGATCTATAAGGTTTTCAGAAAGGAAATGGATGTACGTCCGATGATCATTACCTAAATCTCATTATTTATTATTAGTATTATTATTATTAACTTTATTACTTGATCTTACTGTTTAAATTATTTATACTATCTATTAACGAGTTTTTTTTAGAATTTTTGATCTGTTGATGCGAGATCGGAATGGAGAAGATGGGAACACCGAGGTAAAAACGATGTTATTAAATTCGAACCTGAAGCTTACTTTCTATGCCTTAAAATTTTTTATTAAAATGTGGGTAGCACTTTTATTAGTTAATTAACAATTTTTAAACACCAAAATTTATATCTTTAAAACAAAATCTCCTCCCTCCCCCTCACAATACACACACAACACATCAAACAAAAAAATGAGAGGAGTTAGGGTTATTGGCCTCCGCCCCCACCCCCTTCATTCATCCCAACTTTAAGGCCTGGGATCTTGGTAGAATTCAGCATTTTGGTGTTTCGGTGTCTCCTCTATAGCCCTGCATCATCTTGGTAGTAATTTATACATTTGGGGCAAATACAAAAGCTCTTTTATACATATTTCATTCGATATGTTGCATGTTTGTGTGTATAAATGCATCTTGCAAGAGTTTTAAATCTTAGTTTTCTGCCTTTCAGATCATCTATGTGTTCTGATTTGCGTTTATTCATGAGAAACTATATTGAAATCATTTTTAAGGCAGCACGTTAAGCTTTCTAGCGTTTTCACACATTTCGGTGTTATTGTTATGCAAAATGTTTCAATTTACGGTGATGTTAGGATTTTTGGGAGTTGTGCTGCTGCTGTTAGGATGAGTTGTTCAGGTCTTTGGGAGGTTTGAAAGGTTTAAACCTGAGAGAGAATACTTGGTCATCAGTTCTGGTCTTGTGAGCGCCTGGCGCATTATGTGTCAAGGGGAAGGGCTTCGATCTAATAGGGCGTGCTTGTTGGATTGGACACTGTGCTGGTCTGATAGGCCGTGCTGGTCGGATTGGACTCCATTTTGTCTGATAGGTTGTGATGGTCGGATTGGACTCCGTTCTGATCTGATAGGATGTGCTGGTCGGATTGGACTTTGTTCTGATATGATAGACGGTGCTGGTCGGATTAGACTACGTTATGATCTGATACCCGTGCTTGACTGATTTGAACTCCATTCTGATCTGATAAGCCATGTTGATTTATCGGAACCCCCTTTGTGATCCATTCTGTTTTGACCGTCCTAATCTGTTTTGACTGTTCCAGTCTGATTTGACCATCTTCATCTGTTTTTACTGTTCTAGTCTGATTTGACCTTCCTAATCTGTTTTGAATGTTCCAATTTGATTTGACTGTTCTAATCTAAGTTGACCATTCGATTCTAGTTTGACCGTTCATTTTGATTTGACCATTCTAATATGATTTGACTGTTCCAGTTTGATTTGACCATTCTAATTTGAGATGACCGATCCGTCTGAGTTGATCATTCTAATGTTCTGAGCTGAGTGGACTATCCTAATCTGATTTAACTGTGCTGATCAGATCTCCTGATCCGAACTGCACTTCTAATCTGTTCTGGTCAGGTCCAGGAATCAAGTAGAATAGGCTAGATCGAGAGATGAAGCAGTATGTATCCTCGCTTGCTGTCTGCATGTACAATAGGGTTGTCATGGTCATCCAGGTCACTCTATGAAATCTGTCAAGTTGTATTTTTGGGTTTTAGAGGTAGCAGCTTGTCCAAGACGATTCTATGATAATTTAAGCTTTAAAAATATGAATTTTAGTAAATTTTAATTAGATTTTAATTTTGATGATTATTATGAGAATTTTAAATGAAGGAAAAGAGAAAATTTTGAGGTAAAAAAACTATTTGAGGTTTGAGGTGTGACAGATATGGGACCGAGAGACGTCTCGTTTGGTCATCTCAAATTATGCGTAATAGACTTAGGATAAGAACCGGGTGCCTTACACCTGATGGATATGGATTTTAGATAAGGACTGGGATGTCATATCAGCCTAGTACTATGGTTTGCTTGATCGAGAGACTTGAGGTTCTGTAGTCATAGTCAGGAAATGGAGTTCCAAGAAAAACATTTGTGAAGTTTTATTTATTATCTGAGAAAAATGTATTGAGTATAATTACTTTTAAATGTATGTGAATGTATTATTTAGTACTCGTTATGTTTAAATTTTGTACTTGTTGAGTCTTTAGACTCACTACGTTTGATTGGTGCAGATGGCGCTGAGGTTGAGACCAAGGGACATGAACTTTGAGCAGATGGAATTCCGACTTGGCATGAAACCAGGCGTCCTTACATTTTCCGCACAGTTTATTTTTATGTTAAAACAATTTTTATTACGTTGTGAGAACATTTTATTATCTTTTGGGTTGGTATGAAATTTTGAAAATGAATGCTCTTTGAAAGTCTTAGACACCTTATTGTTCGAATATTTGTTGTTGGCTATTATTTAATTAAAATCCTTATTTTCATGATGTTATTTGTGATGCAAATAGGTAAAAGCTCGATTTTTTCGGATTGGGTCACTATTCACGTGAATAGTGATGTGAATAGTAACCCATTTAAAAAATTCGCCTTTACTTTAAGAAAAATATTTTAGATAAGTCGGGTCGTTTCAATGGCAATCCCAATAGAACTCACAAGAAATCAAATGGAGATTAAGCTAAATCCTTTTGAAGAAATAAAAGAGGAATTACAAAACTCAAGACGGAAGTGGTATGAATAATGTCCTTGATTCATATCGGAGCAGTCCAGCAAAGAAGAAATTGATTCACCCATTGATATCACCATATGTGATAAATGGATGGGAAATTTACATGATTCAGTACTAGGTACTATATCAAGAAATCTATGTGCTGGAAAAATTTTACGGGTAATTTATCCGAGAATTGCCTACAATTAGCACACCGAGATTTCAGTCGAGTTTTGACGTTAAAAAACTTCAAGAAAAGAGGCTTATGAAAAATAGACCATATTCTATTACTTATCAAGTTTCATATGCTCTTCTAATACACATCATTCAGAATTGTTTAGTAGAAATGAGTTTATTGAAATATCAGAGATATTCTGGAAAGTAGTTTAAGCTATTTACCTGGAAGAATTGAGTTTCCAGTAATACAGGAAATAGATATGCAGATCCAAGATAAACCAATCCTACAAAGAAGTCAAAGTTTGAGGTTGGAACCAAGGAGATTATCCTTTCAAGGGGACTAAAATTACGAGTTCTAGATGGGAAAATCCCTCATACAAAAATTCAAACGACACTAAGAAACTTCTCTACATTAGGGACACTTAGATGTCCTAAGGATGGAAAATTATTGAAATAGTATTTGATATTGCAAGCCCAAGAAATCAATTCCCTTGCAATATGATATACTATTTAGAACAACCAATGATAGGAACCTACCGAGGGGTAATAACTATTGAAAATTTGGAGGTCCCTATTAAAGGAATCCCAAGGAAAGAATAAGAAGACTGATTCTCGACTAGAGTTTTTGAGAAACACAAACCTTGGAAACAAATAAAGAACGGAATGGAATTCATGGTGGAAGATCATATTTGGAATATTCAACGACTATGGGTACATTCTCAATATACATTCCAGTAGGAATATTATATGAGCAATAAAAGACAGAATATTTGTCAATTATATTGATTCATGAGTAGGGATTTGTATAGCAAAAGATGAGTCTTCCCAAATGAATTAGAATAGATCTACCTCAAATTGCTGGAAGAGATTTTCAAAGAGAAGTTTAATCCTCAAAAAGGGGAATAAATGTGGGGATTTCGTGTCGGGTACGGATCGCACACCCGGGTCGCAGCGGAAGTTATTAAAAACATGATCCTAGGGATTTCATAAGAAAATTACATGCAACAATTACAACAACAAACACGCAAAGGATGTTTGGAAGTTATTTACCTTTGGTGACTTGGCATTCGGCTCCGACTATTCCGCAAAGGGAGATAGCCCTTAAATGGTTGAACAACTCCAATCGTCTATCCGGTACACGACCGGGTTCCAAATTTCTTTTCTTGTTTGCACTAGAAAGCCAACAAAAGTTTCACGGATGTCTCCACGCCAAGAAGGCCGGAACGGGGTCCAGCGAAAGGAGGTGGCGGCGACGACAATGATTGCTAGCGGAGACAGCGGGGTAGGGGCAGCCAAGAGAGGGAGGAGGAGAGGAAGCGAGTCAGTTGCTCAAATTGGTGCATTTGAGAAGCTACCCCAAGGCTTCTCTTTATAGATATTTCATGTGCTCAAACTAGGTTGATGGGCCAAGGCCAAGCCCAAGCCCAATCCAACTAGCTTTGAATCCATTGTTGTTGTTTCATCGTAATCCCGATCGGTGATCAGATCGGACCGATCTTCACAGTTTCCAAAATTGTATATTATAATGCGAAAACAATTTTTCAGACCACTGAATCTAAAATAGCAGTTAAACCCATATCAGCTAAAATGAAAGTCATACTTCCTCAGCCAATTTTGGAAGTCATAATCCCAACCTTCTTTCTATTGTACTCAACATATTGATTACCAAATCTGTACGAAATTAAGAAAGTACTTATGTGACCCTCAATGGTTCAGGGATACAACTAGTCGTGGGCTCATAACTCCTTGTGACTCCGAAAACACTTCTTCTATGACGCCCAAACCCAAAGGAGTCAACGGATTGGAGTAAAAAGATAAAAGTGGAGAGATAAAAGGGCTAAACGAAAATATAGGAAGATGTATTTCCTTCCAAGACTTGAAATAAAGAACAGTTGATACGAACAACAGTAAAGTCAGCTTGGAGTACAAAGATTTCGTTCGAATTACAAACAGGATATTACAACCTATTGAATTCTATATGAATCCTCTATTGTTGTAATAGATATTAATATATTTTTGAAAAGTATCAAAAAACAACAACACGAAAACGCTGGCCTTCGACATGAATTCTATATGAATCCTCTATTGTTGTAATAGATATTAATATATTTTTGAAAAGATCAAAAACAACAACACGAAAACGCTGGCCTTCGACAAACACACACGACCCCAATCTGGTTCAGCTTGCACCGCCCGCCTGCCCCTGAGCTGCCCCACCTTCACCAGAAAAACTAATGAGCCTAGGGGATCAACATTAGGATAACAAGATCATATAATGCAGGCGTAAACATACTTAAGATAAAGACATAATTTAAAGGATGTCAGCTAAGCTCAAATCTTTCTCATAAAACTCAGATCGGGATATCAACCCAGATCGCACTTATTTTCATTGTGACTTATGGCATAGAAGCTCTCCTGAGGTCCTGGCACTTGATCAAGATAACATCTGAATTCAGGACTTGGGGAAATAAATCCCAACTTAGCTGTGAAAGGGATTATGGTCGCTAACCATAATCCTGTCCCTTTCCTCGTGAAGGGGCACTCTGGTCCGTCAACCAGATCACTCACCTTTCCTGTGGACCGTCTGTTCTCTATGCCATAAATCCTTTAAAACTGAAATTTACTTCCTTTAAACTGATGAAATATCTTTTAAACCATGCACTTGATCAGAGACCGATCACTTAAACTTGTAGGGTTCACTTCTTTAAAACCGATATAACTTTTAAAATCTCACTGAGCGTACAGTTGGGCTGCGAGCTGGTGGTAACTGGAAAACCGGTTTGGGTGAATAATTGAAGAACAGAGTGTCAAGGAGTTAACAATGATCTCAATAAGGAGCAATTGATTATTGATTACTGGTATTGGAATTATTCCGTGAAATCTGTTCAATGAAAGTGAAGAGCTGAACTCAAGAAAGGTAGCCCAGCACGGACGCAAGCTGGATCAGCTCGCGTCTAGATAGTCAGCTCGAGTAGAAATGTTAAACGTTTTCAATTCATTTTTGGATACCCCAGCTGTGACGCCCGCACCCACGGGGTCACGAATTTGGGGTAAATAAAAATTTTAGAATAAAAGGAAGGGCTGACAATTGTTATAAGCTGTACTTCTTATAACTTTGAAAGAATTTCGAAACATAAATACAAAAGCTGACAGACACTTGCACGGCGCTAAATATTAAAACATTTGCGGAAAACCGATATCCTATATATATTTGCAATTGCGTGTTACAACATCTGAAATTCTATTTGAATATACAATTGTTGCAACTGATCTAATACAGTCTTTTGCAAAAGATAAAACAACATCAACGTGACATGGAAAACGTTGGCCATTGATAAACACAACACCACGCAGCTGCTGTCAGACTTCATCCTCCATTCGCCCCTCAGCTGTCAAACCTGCACCATTTTAAAAACTAATGAGCCTAGAGGCTCAGCAAGTAAAATCTGAGGCCAACATCTGATCATACATAACTGAGTTAAAGGAACATCTGGTAAACATAAACATTCTTTTCTTTAACATTCGTAAACGTTCCTTTCTTTCATAAACATAGAAATGGGGATAATAGCTCAGATCTCATCAACATTATTTACTTTTGATTTATGGCTTAGAAGCTCTCCTTAGGCCCATTGTGCACTTTGATCAAAATGACTTCCGATATCAGTTTTAGCATATAGCTCATATGAAAGGGCAGTCGACATCTGGACAACTGCTCACCCTTCTCCTTGGTGGCCGTCTGTTATCTATGCCATAAACCTTAAAAATAAATTTTGTTCCTTTAACATTTTTTCTTTGAAATTCTCTTTGAAACTCTTCGGGTTCCATCATTTAAAACTCTCGCTTCCCATTTCAAAACTTTACTGAGTATCGAATTCAGTTTTTGGAAACATATCGCTGAAATAAAATCAGACGCAGCAAGGTGGAACAGTACTATGGAACAAAACAGATCCCTACTATTCATGGGTATCGCTAAAAGAAATCAGGCGTAACAAAATAGAACTGTCCGGGGAACAAAACAGATCTTCACTGTTCACAACTATTGAAAACAGCCGCAAGACATATACTAATATTGAGACCGATGAATTTAATGAAACGATGTCGTTGAAGTAGGAAACAGACATGATGACGTAAGAATATCTGCTACCTGTTGCAACTTAAGGAAACGATGTTTTTAGCTTGAACCAGACGCAATAACAATCGCTAACAACACGACTCGGAAATATGTGTAAAACGATGTCGTTTACTTTAAGGGGCTGACGTAAGAAAGTCTGTTACCAAGAATAAACAGACGTAAGAATATCTATTATCATTCGTGACTCTGAATAAATGGAACGATGTCGTTTCGAAACACTAAATGTATTGATAGTGCAACTGCTGAATACAATGATACAATGCAACAGCTGAAAATGAACAGTGCAACTGCTGGTCATAACGATGGAATGCAACTGCTGATTATGAACAGTGCAACTGTTGGTCATAACGATGGAATGAAACTGCTGATTATGAACAGTGCAACTGCTGGTCATAACGATGGAATGCAACTGCTGATTATGAACAGTGCAACTGCTGGTCATAAAGATGGAATGCAACTGCTGATTATGAACAGTGCAACTGCTGGTTTCAACAAATACAACAACTGTTTACGAAACTGATGCAACAGCTGATGACTATCTTTGGTGTTGCAACATCAAAACAACAATTGTGCCATCAGCTGTTGTCTATCAAACCAGACTTTATACTGTCAATTAACAACCATCGATTACACAGTATCAAGTTCTAATATTACAATCCACCGGAAGGAAGAACATCCATAAACATAATTGAATCGAAACTCGAATCCTCAGTATTTTTAAAACATCCATATCTTTCTGGAAAACACTCGGAAGCATAAAAAAACATCATTTCCGAACCCATCTTTCTTTCCTTCTTTTTGATGCGTAAATCATTTTAAACATGAACTTAAATCATACTATAACATACTGGCAAGAAGATCCATAAAATGACTAAAAATCAATATATGCTTCAAATGGTGTAGCAAAGGATCAGCTTTTACTTGCCTTAATCAACGCTTTGCAACCTCGGTTGATTCCTACAGAAATCTCCTCCTTGCGCAACCACACGAGCTTCTTTAGAAATATTTTGAAGAACACTAAAGATTTTCTTTGCAAATGATAAGGTACTTTGCTTTCAAAATAGGTTTAAATATGAACGGGATTAGTGGCAAGATGCTATGTTATTTCAAGCATGACACACCTAAAATTTTTGGTAAAACCTCCTTCTCAACATTTTAATTTGTAAAACACCAAACCCTTTTTAAAAGAAATCATTTGTCCTCCTTAAAGATATTTTCAACCAATTTTAAAACCTGCTCATGTATCGCCCTTGGAGCCATCTGCTGAAACCAGTCGAGTCACATCATTTTCTGAAATCAATAAAATCGGCAAATGCTCAATATTTCAAATGCCAATTAACTCATGAAAATAAACAAGATGCATACATGTAGTCCTATGGATTTTGGGGCGTTACACCAGGTTAGCGGGTACTGTACCAGCACAGACAATCTCTCACCAGACCAGCTCAGCTTATCCAACCGGAACATAAATCCCGATCAAAACTTTAAACGTTGCTACTGTGAACCCATAACTTTCTTACTTCAAACTTTTGAATAAAGCGAACATGAATTGAACAGAAACTTACACATGCATCAGGCAAGCAAGCAACAGGAAACAAAGAAACAATATATATGTTTTCCAGATGCAGCAAATAATCATCTTGACTTACTAACTGAGAATCACGAAGAACAGAGGACCTCGGTTGAACGTCACCACAAGCACAAGCTATGAGACCTGAAAGATTAGTGGAGCAATTAATTTAATTAATTGGGTTTATCATAGACCGAATCAGGCGTGAGCTGATCTGGGATGGGACAGCTCTGAGCTGGTATGCTTAGTGAATGTACGCTGGTTTGTGCATGGATTCAGATTTGGACTAATTTTCGTAGCCGGTCAGATCCGGTTAGTTGGGTGCTTAAGAATTTTTGTCGCTAACCATTCTGGGTACGCTAAGATAAATATTCGAAGCGGGTGCTGAAGTGACTTTGTTTGGAGGAAACCAGCTTTGAAGAGAGAAATCTGGTAGCGCTACGTGGCTCGATTTGGTTTGTGATTTGGTGTAGACCGGTTTCGGGTTGTCCAGATCTGGAAGTAGTGCGACGTCCTTTAACGATGCTATATTGGACGCTAGTTACCAGTAAACCGTTAGGAGAACGGGTAACGGAGTGACTTTGTTTGGGAGAAACCAGATTTTAGGGGACTCGATATCTGTTAGTACTTTGTAGATCGGTTGGTTTGTGGTTTTAGTGTAAACCGATACAGTTTATAGGTACATGCTGAGGTAAGATCTGAACGAGTGTGAGCTGGTCATCTGGATCTGGGTTGCGATGCGACGTCGTTTAAGTGTACTCGTGTAAGCGCTAGCTGGATGACACGTGTGAGTCTATCAAAGTATAATCTGGACAGTGTGTGTGATCTGTTCTGTATGTGAAGTCTGGGGGAAAACAGGATCTGCTAGCGGGTGCGAGCAGCTAAGTGCACCAGCTGATTAAGCAGAGAGCAGGATAGATGTTTCAGAAGTTTCAAGGTGTCATCCAATGGAGAAGGACCTCTGGTTGAAACGGAGAAATGTATGGTGGTGCGACGTCGTTTTGAGAAACCAAATCTGGTATAGCGTAGAGTCAGATCTGGTATAGTGTTCAGATATGAGCTGGTACCAGCTGTGAGCCCTGAGTGTCGGTGGCTACTGTTCACCAGATCTGGGGATTGAGTTATATAAATAGTGGACTTTGATCGTGTACTAGCCATTACATCCCAACACTTGGGAAATATCTCTCCCCGTAAACATATCCTCTGCTGTAGTGAAACCTTTACTGTTCACCATGGTCGATTTCCTCCGATTCTCGGTGGTAGATGACGCAGCTTTGAGCAAGATTAGTAGCGTTGAGTTCCTCTTGCCAAGACCATTCCTTCTATACCTCTTTTGAGAGCTTTGAGCAACTGGAAGAGGAACGCGAAGAAGCTACAGTGTGCCATCGTTCGTTTTTTGGTCGATTGGTTCTTCTGCTCAGGAAGCTTTCGAGTAAGTATAAGATCCTACCTTGCGTTTAGAGCTATCTGTTGTGTGTTAGAGGTAGGATAGAACTGAGTTGAGATGGTAGCTCCCTGTTATGGTTTCTTGCTTACGGTCCCTGAGTTGATTATTGTGTTTGGCTAATCAGGTTTCAGATTTGAGTTTTTCGGGACCTTTGTTGTGGTAATTATAGCATAGAATCTAAGGTACGGATTTGAGCTTGTATTACAGCTTTGGGATAAGCTTGTATATATCTGTATGCTTGCTGGTATGCGTGCAGTGTGTATGCTATTGTATTGTATTGCTTGCTGTTGTTCTGTGCTGATTATTGTAAGCTGTTGCATTGGCATACACGCATCTCTCCTGTTCAGCTCATATCTGGTAGCCGTTGTTGTTGTGCTAACTCATGTGTACCAGGATGATGTTGTTGAGGACGAGCGGCAATACCGTGCTCCTCATCTCCCTGCTGGTTTAGTTGTTAGCCGCTATGAGACGAGTGGATAGCTACCACGCTCTCATGAGATTTGGCAACAGTAGGTTGAGTGATCTGGTTTATGCTCTGGTACAGTGTGTTGAGACGAGTGGATATCTACCACGCTCTCAAATGCTTCGGCCACTACCCTTTGTTCGTATCTGTTGACAGCTGTTGAGCTGGTTCTTCGAGCTCCTTTGGCTTCCTGATTCATTTGTAGCCGGTTGCCTTTGCATTCTTCAGCTCCCATGCATAGCACATTCATTTATATCTGTTGCTGTGTATTAGCTGTTTGAATTTCTCTCCGTACTGGGGTTTCGAGTGGATATCTACCACGCTCTCAAATGCTTCGGCCACTACCCTTTGTTCGTATCTGTTGACAGCTGTTGAGCTGGTTCTTCGAGCTCCTTTGGCTTCCTGATTCATTTGTAGCCGGTTGCCTTTGCATTCTTCAGCTCCCATGCATAGCACATTCATTTATATCTGTTGCTGTGTATTAGCTGTTTGAATTTCTCTCCGTACTGGGGTTTGACCCCTGTCCCTTTGGGGCTGGTTGTTTGGTTTCTGTGTGTTGTTCAGGTTACCCAGGTTTCTCAGTTGGTCGTGGAGATGACTCAGCTGTAGGTGCCCCGAGAGGTGGATAGAGTGTCCCATTTAATTATATTTTATAATTATGTATTAGAGTTGTCGTCGGGGAATGCCCCGTGCTGCTGTCTTGTACTCAGATTTGAGTCTGTATTGATTTGTGATACTCGATGCTTGTAATTGTTATTGCTTGTTGCTGTTGCTGGTTTTCGGTTTTTGTAAAACCAATATTTTAAGTATAAGTGTATCTTTAAATTATGTTTTCTAAGTCAGGAAAAGTGAAAAATTTTAGCCACTTTTTATGCTTCCGTGGTTGTTATTTGCGTGTTTATCTCTGTCGTGTGCACCAGGCCTGATATTTTTGGTATCAGAGCTTAAACTGGGATAAGCTCAAATTCTTTTGATCACACTTGAGTCTAGGCACTTTGTTGCTTGTTGCGTGTGCTTGACTATGTGTTATATTTGCTGTGTGATCTTTATTGTATTAGTGTTTGCCTAGATGCCGCCTAGACGTAGGGGTAGAACTATAAGGCAGATCCCGATAGAATCTGTGGCTCAGAATGAGGAGGTAGACTGTAGTATCCCTGTTCGTAGGCGTGCTAGACAGGTTGATGACGAGGTGGATGTGTTGGCAGCCCATGTGGACGAAATGGAACTGATGGCGAGGTTGCAGCGGATGAAAAGTCTAATTCCGATGCTGAGTCCTGGTTGCAGCACATTACAGGGCTGTTTGATCGAGTGCGTTATGACGACGAGCGTAGACTGAGTTTAGCTAATTTTCAGTTGAGAAAGAATGCCGAGAGTTGGTGGAGAGGTGATTCACGAACTCTTGAGGAGACTGGTGTGGGGATTAATTGGGACAGTTTTTGTACTGCGTTCCGTCAGGAGTACGTTTCGGAGTCCTACGTTAATGCCCGAGAGCACGAGTTCGATAACTTGGTTCAGGGAAACATGTCTGTGGGGGAGTATGCTAGAAAGTTTTCTTCTCCTCACCTATGTTCCTCATGTGTCTGGCCGTGAGAGGGCGAAGAGAAACCGATTCTTGGAAAGGCTGAACGAAGATCTTTATTCTTTGGTGTTGGCCAGTTCACCTACTAGTTATGCGAAGGCGGTGGACAAGGCAATGGATATCGAGGAAGGGTTACGGAACCGCAGGTCTCGGACTCAGCCACAAGCTGCTCAAGGTACACGTACCAATGTTCTAGGGCGCAACCTCCTCAATTTTCTCAGTCATCCTAGCAGCCATAGTAGTCATAGCAACAATCTGGACGTCACATGTTCAGGCCTCGTGGCCATCAGTTTAAGAAGAAGTCGGGTTCTAGTTATTCCGGTTCAGGCAGTTCGAGCAGCAGTAGCAGCCCCAGGGCTAACTTTTGTGGTCAATGTGGAGGCAAACACCCTTCGACGCAGTGTGTAGGGGTTCAGGGTGCTTGCAATCTTTGTGAGCAGTACGGGAATTTTGTGAGAGTACGTCCTTTTGCTGGATCTCAGCACACCGCTGCCCCACCATAGGGTCGTTCTGGCGGAGTCATCTCGAGGTCGTTCTTTCCCTGTTCAGCAGCAGAGGATGGGGGAAACTCAGCACAGGTCGTTTCAGAAGCCTGGTCCTTCGCGTTTTGGACAGTTTTCCCAACCTCATTTCTAAGGGCCTCAGCAGGCCCAGGTTAATGCCATGATAAGGGAGCAAGCAGAGGGCACGCCTGGAGGAGTGATTTCAGGTACTTGTACTGTTTTTGATTTTCCATCTCGTGTGTTGTTTGATACTGGAGCATCACATTCGTTTATAACTGATGCATTTGTTGTTGAGCGTGGTTTGCGTACCACTCTTTTGCATGATTTTGTTTCTGTTACGACTCCTGTAGGTGCGAGCTTGTTCTCCCATAAGATGGTGTCGAATGGCATACTTAGGTTTGGCGATAATGTGCTGATAGCCAATTTGATTCGGATAGTTATGTGGGATTTCGATTGTATAGTGGAAATGGATGTGTTGTCTATTGCATGATTTTGTTTCTGTTACGACTCCTGTAGGTGCGAGCTTGTTCTCCCATAAGATGGTGTCGAATGGCATACTTAGGTTTGGCGATAATGTGCTGATAGCCAATTTGATTCGGATAGTTATGTGGGATTTCGATTGTATAGTGGAAATGGATGTGTTGTCTAGTGTTAGGGCCACCATGGATTATTTCCATGGCATTGTGCAATTTCGGCCCCATTCTGGCAAGAAGTGGAACTTCTATGGCCAAGATCCTCAATCAAAGAATCCGTTTGATCTCTGCTATGGAGATGTTTAGCCTCCTGTCGTTGGAGAATGTAGGGTTCATGATTTATGCTTTGGATGCATCCTCGAAGTCGTGTGTAGAGCTTAGTGACATCCCCTTTGCTCGTGATTTCCCTGATGTGTTCCCCGAGGAGATTCCTGGTTTTCCTCCGAGGAGGGAGATCGACTTCAGCATTGAGTTGGTGCCTGGTACAGCTCATATCTCACGAACCCCGTATCGTTTAGCACCAGCCGAGTTGAGAGAGCTGAAGGTGCAGCTTAGCGATTTGTTGGAGAAAGGCTTTATTTGGCCTAGCATGTCACCGTGGTGAGCTCCTATTCTGTGTGTGAAGAAAAAGGACGGTTCGATGAGGATGTGCATCGAATTTCGGCAACTGAACAAGGCTACTGTAAAGAATAAGTACCCTTTACCGAGGATCGACGATTTATTCAATCAGCTTCAAGGTTCAATCGTGTATTCTAAGATCAATCTGTGTTCAGGGTATCATCAGTTGCAAATTCTAGAGGAAGATGTTGCAAAAACTGCGTTTCGAACGAGGTATGGGCATTACCAGTTCTTGGTTATGCCTTTTGGTTTGATTAATGCCCCTGCAGTTTTCATGGACAAATGAATCGAGTCTTTAGAGAGTTCATCGATCAGTTTGTGATTGTTTTCATTGATGATATATAGGTTTATTCAAAGACTCTCTTGCAACATAAAGAACACCTAAGGCTAGTTCTCCAAACACTTCGAGACTCGCAGTTGTATGCCAAGTTCTCTAAATGCGAGTTTTGGTTGGATAGAGTGGTGTTTCTGGGTCATGTCATTTCGGCCGAAGGATTATCTATTGATTCCAGTAAGGTAGAGGTCGTAGTGAACTGGGAACGTCCCCAGAATGTATCGGAGATTCGTAGCTTTTTGTTATTGGCTAGCTATTATCGATGCTTCATCGAGGGATTATCTAGTATAGCTAAGCCTATGGCGCAGCTGACCCAGAAGGATAAGAGATTTTTTTGGAAGGGAGAATGCGAGAACAGCTTCCAACTGCTCAAATAGAAGCTAACTACAACGCCGTGTTAACTTTACCTTCAGGTTCAGGAGGTTTTGTGGTATGTTATGATGCTTCGCTTAGTGGATTGGGTTGCGTTTTGATGCAGCATGGTCGAGTCATCACGTATGCTTCCCGTCAGTTGAAACCTCATGAGACTCGATACCCAGTTCATGATTTGGAGTTGGCGACAGTTGTCTTTGCTTTGAATATTTGGCGTCATTATCTCTATGGCGAACAGTTTGTGGTGTATACTGACCACAAGAGTCTTTAGTATCTCTTCTCCCAGTCCGACTTAAATATGAGACAGCGTAGATGGATGGAGCTGCTTAAAGATTTTGATTGCGAGATTCAGTGTCAGCCTGAGAAAGTGAATGTAGTTGCTGATGCGCTTAGCAGGAAAGCCCAAGTGTCGATGCTTGCATCGCTAAATATCTCGAAGGTCTGAGCATCTGAGCACTACTGGTCGGCGTTTTTACCCGGGTGATAACTATGTCGGGGTGTCATCTTTCCAAGTCAAGACACAGATTGTTTCGGATATTAGGGCAGCTCAGAGAACTGATCCATATATTCATGAACTGAAGTTGAAGACTCAAGCTGGACAGCTGGAGGATTACTCTGTCGCATCTGATGGTTGTTTGAGGTTTTGTGGCAGGTTGGTTGTGCCTAATCTGATTGATTTGAGAGAAAAGATCTTGAGAGAAGCTCACTGCAGTCGTCATAGTTTCCATCCTGGTGCAAGGAAGATGTACCATGCCTTAAAACTGCACTATTGGTGGGAAGGTTTTAAGAACGATGTTGCTGAATTTGTTTCTCTTTTTTAACTTTTCAGAAAGTTAATACGGAAAGGATGAGACCTGGTGGACTGTTACAGAGTTTAGAGGGGCACCCCAATGGAATTGGGAGCACATAGCTATGGAGTTTGTGACCCATTTGTCTCGTTCCAACCGAGGATGTGATGCTGTTTGGGTAGTGATTGATAGACTTTTGAAGTCAGCTCATTTTATTCCCTACAATATGACGAATTCTTTGAAGAAAATGGCGAAACTGTACATCGATTTTGTAGTTCGATTGCATGGAGTGCCTGTGTCCATAGTTTCAGACCGAGATCTGAGGTTCACTTCCAGATTTTGGAAGAGTTTGCAAGTAGCCTTATGCACCTGATTGGCTTTGAGTACAGCCTATCATCCCCAAACTGATGGCCAATCTGAGAGAACGATACAAATCGTGGAGGATATGTTGCGAGCTGTTGTTATGGATTTCAGTGGTAGATGGCAAGATTCGTTATGGTTGGTGGAATTTTTGTATAATAACAGCTACCAGGTAACGAATGGAATGGCACCGTTCGAAGCATTGTACGGTATGAAGTTCAGGTCGCCAATTTGTTGGGAAGAAGTGGAGGAGAAGCAGTTGTCTTTACCTGAATTTGTGCAGCATATGAGAGATCAGGTTGATCTGATTCGACAGCGTATGAAGGCTGCACAAGATCGCCAAGCTAGTTATGCAAACCGGAGGCGTAGGCCTTTAGAATTTCAGGTTGGTGATAGAGTGTTCTTGAAAGTTTCTCCTTTTAGAAGTGTTATGAGATTTGAACACAAGGAAAATTTAGCTCCTCGTTATGTTTGACCTTATGAAATTGTGGAAAGGATCGGTCCTTTGGCTTATCATTTGTTGTTGCCACCCGAGCTGTACTCCTTACACGATGTGTTTCACGTGTCTATGTTGAGGAAGTATGAGCCATATCCTTCGCATGTGCTACAAACGGACGAGGTAGAGCTAGATAAAATGCTGAGTTATGTTGAGTATCCCTTGCAGATTCTGGACAGGAAGGAGAAACAGCTCAGGAACAAGATCATTCCTTTGGTGATGGTTCAATGGAGCAAGCATGGTAGAGAAAAAGCTATGTGGGAGTTAGAGGAGATGATGCATCGTGTGGCCTCATTTGTTTGAGTAAATATTGCATTAACTCCAATAGCTAGACTGTTTGCTATTTCTTTCCAGTTATTTTGTGACTTTTGGTTAGTAACTCCGTGATGCGTGTTAGAGAGCAATTGTTTTTGTGCATAGTATATTTTGCGTATTTCCAGCTTTGGCATTGTGATATTTCGTACTAAGGTTTTGATCAGTTTTGGATTTTGTTGCTTGATTTCGAGGATGAAATCTTGTTTTTAGTGGGGGAGGAATGTGAGACCCGAAAGATTAGTGGAGCAATTAATTTAATTAATCTAGTTTAGCATAGACCGGATCAGGCGTGAGCTGATATGGGATGGACCAGCTCTGAGCTGGTATGCTTAGTGAACGTACGCTGGTTTGTGTGTGGATTCAGATTTGGACTAATTTTCGTAGATGGTCAGACCCGATTAGTTGTGTGCTTAAGAATTGTTGTCGCTAGCCATTCTGGGTACCCTAAGATAAATATTCGAAGCGGGTGCTGAAGTGACGTTGTTTGGAGGAAACCAGCTTTGAAGAGAGTAATCTGGTAGCGCTACATGGACCGGTTTTGTTTGTGATTTGGTGTAGACCGGTTCATGGTTGTCCAGATCTGGAAGTAGTGCGACATCGTTTAACGATGCTATATTGGACGCTAGTTACCAGTAAGTCGTTAGGAGAGCGGGTAATGGAGCGACGTCATTTTGGGAGAAACTAGATTTGAGGGGGCGCGAAATCTTTTAGTACTGTGTAGACCGGTCGGTTCGTGGTTTTAGTGTAAACCGGTACGGTTCATAGGTACATGCTGAGGTAAGATTTGAACGAGTGTGAGCTGGTCGTCTGGATCTGGGTTGCGATGCGACGCTGTTTAAGTGTACTCGTGTAAGCACTAGCTGAATGACGCGTGTGAGTCGACCAAAGTATAATCTGGACAGTGCGTGTGATCTGTTCTGGATGTGAAGTCTGGGGGAAAACAGGACTGCTAGCGGGTGCGAGCAGCTAAGTGCACCAGCTGATTAAGCAGAGAGCAGGATAGATGTTTCAGAAGTTTCAAGGTGTCATCCAATGGAGAAGGACCTCTGGTTGAAACGGAGAAATGGATGGTGGTGCGACGTCGTTTTGAGAAACCAAATCTGGGATAGCGTAGAGTCAGATCTGGTATAGTGTTCAGATCTGAGCTGGTACCAGCTGTGAGCGCTGAGTGTCAGTGTCTACTGTTCACCAGATCTGAGGAGTTATATAAATAGAGGACTTTGACCGTGTACTCGCCATTAATTCCCAACACTTAGAAAATATCTCTCCCCGTAAACATATCCTCTACTGTAGACGATTTCCTCTGATTCGCATCAATAGACGACGAAGCTTTGAGCAAGATTAATAGCGTTGAGTTCCTCTTGCCAAGACCGTTATTTCTATGCCTCTTTTGAGAGCTTTGAGCAACTGGAAGAGGAACGCGAAGAAGTTACAATGTGCCATCGTTCGTATTTTGGTCGATTGGTTCTCTGCTCAGGAAGTGCTTTCGAGTAAGTATAAGATCCTACCTTTCGCTTCGTTTAGAGCTATCTGTTGTGTGTTAGAGGTAGGATAGAACTGAGTTGAGCTGGTAGCTCTCTGTTATGGTTTCTGTGCTTACGGTCCCTGAGTTGATTATTGTGTTTGGCTAAGCAGGTTTCGGATTTGAGTTGCGGGACCTTTGTTGTGGTAATTGTAGCATAGAAGCTAAGGTACGGATTTGAGCTTGTATTAAAGCTTTGGGATAAGCTTGAATATATGTGTATGCTTGCTGGTATGCGTGCAGTGTGTATGCTATCGTATTGTATTGCTTGCTGTTGTTCTGTGCTGATTATTGTAAGTTGTTGCATTGTCATACACGGATCTCTCCTGTTGAGCTCATATCTGTTAGCCGTTGTTGTTGTGATAACTCGTGTGTACCAGGATGCTGTTGTTGAGGACGAGCGGCAATATCGTGCTCCTCATCTCCCTACTGGTTTAATTGTTAGCCGCTATGAGACGAGTGGATATCTACCACGCTCTCATGAGCTTTGGCAACAGCGGGTTGAGTGATCTGGTTTATGCTCTGGTACAATGTGTTGAGACGAGTGGATAGCTACCACGCTCTCACATGCTTCGTGGCCACTACCCTTTGTTCGTATCTCTTGACAGTTGTTGAGCTGGTTCTTCGAGCTCCTTTGGCTTCCTGATTCGTTTGTAGACGGTTACCTTTACATTCTTCAGCTCTCATGCATAGCACATTCATTTATATCTGTTTTTGTCTATTAGCTGTTTGAATTGCTCTCCGTACTGGGGTTTGACCCATGTCCCTCTGGGGCTGGTTGTTTGGTTATCTGTGTGTTGTTCAGGTTACCCAGGTTTCTCAGCTGGTCGTGGAGGTGACTCAGCTGGAGGTGCCCTGAGAGGTGGATAGAGTGTCCCAATTAATTATATTTTAATTATGTATTATAGTTGTCGCCGGGGAATGCTCCGTGCTGCTGTCTTGTACTCAGATTTGAGTCTGTATTGATTGGGATACTTGATGCTTGTAATTGTTATTGCTTGTTGCTGTTGTTGGTTTTCGGTTGTTGTAAAACCAGTATTTTAAGTATAAGTGTATCTTTAAATTATATTTTCTAAGTCAGGCCAAAGCGAAATTATGCTTCTATGGTTGTTATTTACATGTTTATCTCTGTCTGTGCCCCGGGTCTGACACAAGCTGTCGAGCTTCTAAGTATTTTGAGAAATGGAGTTTTCTTTCGTGAAAGTGAGCTATATAACTCTAAAAATATCATTTCGTAAGAAGTATGATTAGTAGTAGGTATATAGTACGAAAAGAGGCATGGGTCACCTTACCAACCCACAATATTTACCAAAAACCCACTATTACATCTTTAAATTCTTGAAATCTACTAACATAGTTTTTTTTATTGAAAGCAGAACTCACAATCCAAAGAATTTTATATAAAATCATTGTCAGCTTGGGGTTGTGCTTGGGGATCATCCTTCTGGAAACCTACTGGACGTGCTTCTAAGCTGGAAGAGAAGAAATCATCTTAGGTAAAAGAACTAGCTCAAATGAAAGCTATAAGCGCAATTATCAACACAGCCCTTCAAAAGAAAAATGTTAACAAATGTGGTCATATGGATTTTGGGGCTTTACAACTATACCCTTCTAACTGAAATTCATCCTCGAAATTTAATTTTACCAAACAGCTCTGGGTAAAGGCTACGCATATTAGCTTCGGTCTCCCATGTTGCTTCCTGTTCTGATTGGTTAGACCACTACACTTTGACCATCGGGATGGTACGATTCCTTAATTTCTTATTCTCTTTATGAAGAATCCTTTCTGGTCTTTCTTCGTAACTCATATCAGGTGCAAGTTGGATTGGTTCATAGCTCAGTACATGTGATGGGCTGGGGACTTATTTCCTAAGAGCTGATACGCGGAAAACATTATGCACTAAAGACAATTGTGGGGGTAATGCTAATCGATAAGCCAGAGTTCCTACCTTGTCCAAAATTTCATAAGGGCCAATGAATCTTGGACTCAGCTTAACCTTCTTCACAAATCTCATCACTCCTTTCATTGGAACTACTTTTAAAAACACATGATCTCCAGCTTCAAAACTCAGCTCGCGGAGTCTGTTATCAGCATAGATTTTCTGTCTGCTTTGAGCTGTTCTCAATCAATCCCGTACCTTCCTAACTGCTTCTGCTATTTGCTCTACAATGTGTGGACCCAAACCAGCTCGCTCACCTACATCATCCCATTGAATGGGTGTCCTACACTTTCGTCCATAAGGACCTTCGTAATGGGCCATCTGGATTGAAGCTTGAAAGCCGTTGTTATACGTAAATTCTACCGACGGTATTTTTAAATCCCAGATCTTGGAAAAATCTATGATCAAAGCTTGAATTAGATCCTCCATTACTTGAATCACCCTTTTGGATTGACCATCGGTTTGGGGGTGAAAACCCGTGCTAAAAGTCAGCTTAGTGCCCATAGCTTTGTATAAACTTTTTTAAAAAGTTGAGGTAAACTTTGGATCTCTATGGGATACGATTGAAACTAGAATACCATGCAACCTCACTATTTCTTTAACATACAGCTTAGCGTATTTGTTCAAATCATAGGTCGTCTTCACTGGTAGGAAGTGAGCTGATTTAGTGAGACGGTCTAATATAACCCAAATGGAATTGTATCCATGGATAGTTCTGGTTATTCCAACTACGAAATCCATAGCAATGCTCTCCCATTTCCATTCTGGTATGGGCAGAGGCTTCAACATTCCAGCTGGTCTTTGATGATCTGCCTTCACCAGCTAGAATATTAGGCATTCTAAAAAAAATTTGGAAATGTCACGCTTCATACCGGGCCACCAATAAAAATTTTGGAGATCCTTTTACTTCTTTGTACTCCCTGGATGAACTGAGTATGGGGCTGTATGAGCTTCGGCCATTATATCAGCTCTCAAAGTATCTACTAGAGGAACCGATATCCGGCCCTGAAATCTAACCACTCCCCCTTCTACAGTGTAGAGATTACCACATTTCTCTTGGTCTCGCTTCTTCCACTTCCTCAGCTGATCATCTCTCAGCTGACCTTCTCTGATCTAATCTATCAATGGTGGTTGAATGGAGAGGACAGCCAGGGTTGCAGCACTATGACAAGGTACCATCTCTAACCCGAAATCCTCAATTTCATAAGCTAACGGTCTCTGAGCTGAAGCTGTGTCAATCCTATTTATTTCCTGCTTAAATCATCGGCCACTACATTGGCTTTACCTGGATGATAGCTGATGGTACAGTCGTAATCTTTTTACCAGCTCCAACCAGCTCCAACCACCTCCTCTGCCTCATGTTAAGTTCCTTCTAGGTGAAAAAGTACTTAAGGCTCTTGTGATCTGTAAAAATTTCACACTACTCCCCATACAGGTAATGTATCCAGATCTTTAAGGCAAAAACTACAGCGGCTAGCTACAGGTCATGTGTAGGGTAATTCTTCTCATAGTTATTCAACTGCGTGGAAGCATACACGATTACTCTTGTTAGGATCGAATTAGGGGGTGTCTCATGAGTTTTCACACAACTCACGTAAGCTCTCACACAGCTTTAGACACCACACCATCAAGTTGCGTGTATTTTAAGAAGTTTTGAAAAATAACCAGCACGCAACACTGGAACGGGATCGCACATGAACTCTAACAGCAGCTCTGTGAGCTGGTTCTGGACACATGCGATCTGGTTGATTTAATCTTGAGCTGCAATAGCTCAGTGTTCTTGAAATGTTTGTGCAGCGAGATACAGATTGAGTTATGAGATAAATCATGCGGAAACAACTCAAACTGAACTCTGAAAATCAAAAGCTTGTTAATGTTTTAAACATATGCAGTTTCGAAATATGCGGTGCACGTATGTTTAATGCAGAAAGCTGTAAGAAATACGCTGCAATTTGTTTATGGAAGTTCGGAGCTGAATCTCCTACGTCTCCCCTTCTTCCGCTACGGGAAGGATCCACTATAAGACTTTGATTACAGCGGGTCCCGCTGCAACCCGATCCGACAGCCTTCGGCTGCAAGAACTCCTAGCACCTATGCACACCAGGCCGCAAGCCGTGTGTCTAACAATCACTTCTTTAATGCCTCAGTAAGAAAGGCTGCATATACTTGTTTAACGTCTCTGTCCAAAGACTACAATGAGAGTTTTTGTTTGATTCACTCAATTTCTATTTCGCTCAACTCTCAAATATATATGAGTGAATTGTTTGTGAGATTACAGTGTACGCTCAATCTCTCAAAGATAAAATCTCACACACTGGGAAGTGCTTCTGTCCGAGCTGGTTTGTCAATGTCTTCCCAGAGCTTGTACTGTCGACTTGATATTTCTTTGAGGCTTTCCATCAATTCATTAGCTCACACTCAGCACTGAACCAACTTTCACACCAGCTGTCACATAGTGTGCAAACTTGCGACTAGCACTGCTATGTGTTGTGCACATCTCTATTTTTCATACAGTATTTACACAACACTCTCTCCGTCTTGAGCTCATCTCTTTTTCTGTGTTCGCTCAGCACACTTTCTTCTTGTGCTCTGCTCTTCATATATATAGCATCTGCGCAGATTTACCTGTTGGACACAAAGTTGTAGCCGTTGAAAAGTCTTTTGACACTGTTGTACTTTGCGTCCTTTGTACTTTAATGCGTTGCATGCTTTTCTTCACTTTAAGCATGTGATAACTGTACTTGAGAAGACAATACAAGCAAATCGATTTGACTACTGAAAATCAATCATCGTATAGTCTTGTATTCAAATCGCTTTGCTCGTAGATTTGATAGCATCTTCTGATGTGCTATCTGAGCTGATTTGACCTTAACCAGCTTGCCAGCTTGTTTCCATTATGTCGAACTGGCTTGTTCATTACACTAAGCTGGTCAAAGCTCTCTTATTCTCTTCTCATCTGCTCTTGCTTACCAGCTGCTCTTGTTTTATTCTTTCCTTCTCCTGAACATTTGCTGGGCTCTGAGCTTGTTTCCCAGCTGGTTACTTCTTTCACCAAAGGAATATTCCTCCACGATTCCTTTGGTATCGGATGGCATGTGATCTTCTGTCATCATAGGCGTCGACATTATTCACGATCACAGACTCCTACCTCCGCATTTCTTCTTCCATCCTCATAAGCATTCAGCTTGACCAGATCTCCCCGATCCGATTTTCTCTTCTCCGAGCTGGTCTTCTTTAGTTCGAGCTGGCTTGTCCTTAACCAGCTTGGCTCTATTGTTCTCGTCAAGAGCCACTGTGTTACTTGCTTGTTCTCTTTGTCCATTCAGACACCTCATCCAAACCATCAACAAGCACACCTTTCTTTCACTGGTTGATTGAGCCAGTTCTTTGAGGATACTTTAAACCTTATTCTCGTAGAACTGCAATCCAGCACCAGTGGTTATATCCCTTCTTCTTTGGGATATAATAACCAGTTCTTATTTATTCTACCTAAGTACTGAGATCCCTATGATGAACTGGTTATAGTTGCGCTTAGTAATCTGACCTGCACTTGATCACTGCACTTGTATATTCATCGGCACCTGAACACTGCACTTGATATGCGCTTGAACAGTTCTGCTCTTCACTGGATCTTACTGCGCTTGATCACTGAACTGCTCTTGCATCAAGCTGGTGAACCAGCTTGGTGTTCTCTGCACTTGGATCTCTTCTGATGTACCAGCTCGGGCGTCCCTTTACTGTTCCAGTTTGGATATCTCCCTGTCTTCTCAAAAAATTTCACTGCACATCGCACGTAAACCGTTAGTAGAATAATAACAAACTTTGTGTTAATCCAAATTCAGATTCTGATCTGTAAACACAGATCCAACAACTCTTTGTTCCTACATCAGCACAGCACCTAAACCCAGCTTGGATGCATCTGTATAAATAACAAAATTTCCTTTTCCCGGAGGCATGGTCAGCACCGGAGATTCAATCAAAGCTTGCTTCAGTTTCTCAAAACTCAGCTTAAAATTAGGGGTCCATTCATACTTTACTTGCTTCTTGGTCAAAGAGGTTAATGGAACAGCTATCTTCGAAAATCCCTTAATAAAAGTCTATAGTATCCAGCAAGACCCAAAAAGCTTCAAATCTCTGTAAAAGTTTTGGGCACAGGCCAGTCCCGTTGTTTCTACCTTAGCTTTGTCAACCTCTAATCCATCCTTGGAAATGATATGTCATATGAATGCAACCTTCTCTATCCAAAACTCGCACTTACTGAACTTAGCAAATAGTTGTTTTATCCTCAAAACTCGCAATACTGTCCTAAGCTGGTTGGAGTGTTCCACTCTATTCTTGGAGTACAATAGAATATCGTCTATAAACACTATTACAAACTAATCCAAATACGGATGGAACACTCTATTCATCGAATCCATAAAAGCTGAAGGTGTGTTGGTTAATCCAAAAGCCATTACTAGGAACTCATAGTGACCATAGCGTGTTCTGAATGTTGTCTTATAAATATCGGCTTGCTTGATTTTCAACTGGTGATAATCAGATCATAGGTCTATCTTGAAAAACACTGCTGCTCCCTTCAATTGGTCGAACAAATCCTCAATCCTAGGAAGTGGATACTTATTCTTAACAGTAAGCTTATTCAACTCACGATAATCTATGCACAATCTCAAGCTCCCATACTTCTTCTTGACAAATAGCACAGGGGCTCCCCATGGTGATGTGCTAGGTCGTATGAAGCCCTTGTCCAATAGGTATTGGATTTGCTCATTTAGTTCCTCATCACTGTAGGCGCAAGTCTATAGGGTGGTCTGGAAACAGATGTTGCTCCTGGTACTAAGTAAATCGCAAACTCTATCTCCCGGTATGGAGGCGGTCCGTAGATATTCTTCTGGGAAAACTTCTGGAAACTCGTTCACCACCTCCACCTCTGCCAGCTCGGGCTTACTAGCAACAGCTATGGATGATAAACTAGCCAAAAATCCTACTCCACCCTTCCTTAAACAGCTTTGGCCTTTCAAAGATGACACAATACAAGGAATTTTCCTAAGCTAGTTAGCTTCAAACGAAAACTGGTCTCCCTTAGGTGGCTTGACAGCTACTGTTCTAAGCTTGAAATCAATTACTACTTCGTACCTAGTTAATCAGTCCATTCCCAAAATCAAATCAAACTCAGGCATAGGTAAAACAATTAAGTCGACAGTAATCAAATGTCCTTGGAGTATGAGCTCTAAATCACAATACAAATCTTGGGATACCAGTTCCTCTCCTGAGGGTACGGTCACAGAAAATACTATAGACAATTGGTCCTGTCGGGAAGGTAATTTCTTATCAAAATATTCTTCTATAAATGAATGGGTTGCACCTGAATCTATTAGGGAAAAAGAGGGTACACCAGCAATCAAAATCTCACACGTAACTACAGTAGAGTCTAGGTTGGCCTGCTCAGCTGTCATGACATACTCCCTGCTAGTCACCAGCTGCTTCGACTTCGGACAGTTCTTAGCAATGTGGCCCTGAGCACCACACTTGTAGCAGCCGCTTTGACCAGCACTACACTGACCATAATGGTTCTTCTGAAACTAGGGGCAAACTGGCCAGTTTTCTATGGCGGGAACTGCACTGATAGGTTGGGGTTGTAAAGGTTTCTGTTTCTGTGGACTCTGTTGATTCTTGTTATGCTTCTTGAAAGGCCTTAGATCTTTCTGCTGGAAGGCCTGCCTCTTTTGATTACGTTCCTCCTCAACCTCCTTCCAGTCTTGTTATACTCGGAGGGCCTTGTCCACAGCAGTCTTGAAAGCCTTAGGCTCAGATAGCCTAACATTAAGCTTGAGTGTAGGCCGCAACCCATCAACAAAATGTCGCAACTTCTCTTCTGGATCCTTTCGAATTAGGTACAAAGTAACACCCTCTCCCAAACTTGCGAACATATTCTTGAACTGTCATGCTCCCCTATTTCAACGTTAGGTGTTAGGATAAATTTCAGAAGTTTTGGTGATGAAAAATAAGACGAGATATAATATCAGTAAAAGAGATCATTCGAACCAAAGTGACAAGATCTGGACAAGACATTCTACGTTGGACTTAGAAACCAGATCGGAATGGAAAACAGCTAGCTCAGTGTATTTCGGTCAAAGCTGGTTAGAGTCAAACCATCCCGAAACCTTAAGGTGTGATGGCTTAGTACAGACCAGCTGTACAATGGAAACTGCTGAAACCAGCTCAGGATATTAAACCAGCTGGATGGTAAGACATTGCAGGTACCAGCTCAGTATTCAAAAACCAGAAAGGAAAAACCATCTTGTTACAGGAGAAAGGAAAACTAGCTGAGCAAAGAACGACGAAGAAAATTGAACTTTTGGAATGTTTGAAGCTACGTACAGTCTGAAACTAATCAGTTGATTTGTAGTCGTTGGAACTACTTCAAGCTAAAACCAGATACGCAGGGATATGACACAGACTGGAGACGGCGCAGAATTGCCAAAAAGGGCAATGCATTTAATGAAGTTGTACCTTCATAGTACAAGCATTTAAGGCGTCGCGGGAATTTCAATTTGGATGCATACAACGTGTCTACTGGTAAAATTTATTATCGCTGCATCCAAAAGGTATAAAGAGAAGAGAAGAATTGCGGTAAAGGGTGACGACGATCTTTCACTCATCAAACAACGATCACTCTCATTAACGAACCAGCTCTCAAAAGAAAAAACAGAGTTCATATTGAACTAGCTTACACAAGTGACACAAGCACAGATTTGTTAATTCCTATTTTGTGTCACTAACTCTTCTTCATACACTCTGTATATTTGAGTCTGAATTGAAAATTATAGACAGAATGTGTCTGAGTTCTAGAATAGCACAACCAGCTGAGTACTGGAATTGTTGTAATACGAACCATATCGCGGGTCTGTGTGTCGTTGGTTGCTAGGAGTTCTCTTGGCTATGGGTCACGAGAGTGGGTTTGTACAAAGGGTTGTGTAAATCAAAGCCTTCTAGTGTAAACCTTCCCATCAAGGAATAAGTGGAGACGTAGGAGAAATTTCTCCGAACTTCCAGAACAAATTTCTCGTCTCTACTACTTTTACATTCACGCATTTGATTAAATTGTTCAGCTGCTTGAATCGTGTTCATTCCGCATAAAAATCATTTTATTACACGAGACAACAATAGTCACTGAGAAGCTTCTCATCTGGTAACTCGGTTGGAAGTTGGCCTTAAGCTGTAAAATTTTTTAAAGTAAAATTAGCGAAGAAGTTCATTCACCCCCCCCCCTCTCTGAACTCCCAAGTTTACTTTTCGATCCTAACAAGTGGTATCAGAGCGGGTTTCTCAGTGTCTGAACAATTTATTCATTTTTAATTATTAAATATGTCGATTTCTCACACTAAAATTCCTATGTTCTCTAAGGAGGAATACGATGTCTGGAAGATCCGGATGCAGGCGCACCTAGCAGCACAAAATATGACGACATGTGGTTCGTGATTACCAACGGACCAATGCCAATACTAAAAGTGAACAATGTTGTGGCAATAGCGGATGGTGCACCTCAATGGATTGAGAAACCCAGACCGGAGTGGACCTCTGAAGAAAAAACGAAAGCAAATCTGGACAACGCCGCCAAGGACATACTATGCAAGACATTAAACAACAACATGTTTAGCAAAATCCAGACTTGCACAACTGCAAAGGAAATATGGGAAAAGTTGTTCCAGATATGTGAAGGAAATGAGGAAACAAAGGAAAATAAGCTGATCGTGGCT
Source organism: Dorcoceras hygrometricum (assembly GCA_001598015.1). NCBI lineage: Eukaryota > Viridiplantae > Streptophyta > Magnoliopsida > Lamiales > Gesneriaceae > Dorcoceras > Dorcoceras hygrometricum. The sequence goes on from KV012868.1 coordinate 45,536, forward strand.
CTACAAAAATTTGAGCTTATAAAGATGAAACCAGAAGAGACCATGGCTGAATTTGATGAAAGATTTAGCTCTCTGGTGATCGAGCTGGCCAGACTAAATAAGACGTATAGCAATAGAGAGCTAGCCTTAAAGGTGATGCGAGCACTTCCCAAAGAGTGGGATGTGAATATTATGGCCATGCGAGAGTCGAAAGACTTAAACAAGATGGAGTTGCATGACTTGTTTGCCAACCTGAAGGCATACGAGTTCGAACTGGAAACGAGAGCGGAAGCCGAGCCTTCTACATCTCAACCAACTAGAGCTCTCGCAGCTACAATTCCCGATCAAAGTCCATGCTCTACCAGCAGCAGATCAGCAGAAGACATGAGCAAGGATGGAATGGCCGAGTTCATAAGAAATTCGGAAAATTTTATGCGGAAGCAAAATACTCAACCTTTTTCTTTTAATTTTCCCAAGAAAAATTTTAATACTCCCTCTGATGACAAATGTTATAACTGTGGCAGGCCTGGTCATTTCATGATTGATTGCAGGAATCCAAGAAGGGATGACAAGAAGCGACCAGATCATAGTGCTAATAAAGAAAAAAGTGAGAAAAAGGCCTATCGAAGAGGGAAAATAGAAATCCATGATGGCTGAAGAAAACAAGAGTGCTTGGGCCGATTCAGATTCAGAAGAATCAAGCTCTGGAACCTCTTCATCAAGCGAAAGTGAGGCTGAAGTGCAGTGTCTCATGGCCGATGATACTGAGGAGGTATTCGATTTTTCTAATCCTTAATTTACACGTGCGGACCTTGTTACTACTCTAAATGAAATGGTCCTAGAGTATAGAAAGCTTTCTCATTCACTCGAAGTAGTTAAAGCTGAAAAAGAGAGATGTGCAACAAGCGCTGAGCTGGTTAGCTCAAGTGATATGCAAGCTGCTCTAATTAAGCTTGAAACTGAGAATGCTGAATTGAGAAGCAGGTCAGAGGAGATTCTCTATGAGAATCAGCGATTGGCTGGTATAATAAATTCATGGACCAGGTCTTCTGATTCTCTATACAAACTGCATGGAGCTACAAAGCCATCCGGTGACAAAACCGAATTAGGACAAAGTTTAAAACTATGAACTTTGTAAAATCTAGTAGGGAACAATGCGTTGATGCAAGATCTGGAGAAGCTATTATGGCAGATAAGCCCTTGATCCGGCAAGGAAGATTTTGTGGACTCGAATATGTTGTTCCTGAGAAGCCTCGGGAAAGCTGGTTAAACAAAAGAGTTGAACTAATATGGGGGAAACCCAAATTCAACTATAAGACCAACCAGTTCCTCCAATCTTATATGAAGGAAAGGCAGTACAAGCCACAATAGCGAAAGCCCAGATCAAAGGGCACATATGCTGCACATCAAGTTCTAAACAAAACAAAGAACACACATGGACCACACAGATGCTTTGATGCACACATTGGAAAATGGATTAAAATTATCCAAGTGTGGGTTCCGAAAGGTCTAATCAAACCTGGATCCAATTGAATCAAAGGGTACCAAATATTCTTGACTTGTGACTGCAGGAACAATAGAAATCCTGACTTGAGCATTCAACGTGGTATCTGGACAGTGGATGTGCAAAGCACATGACTGGGGATGCTAAGCTGCTCACAGACATAAAATCCTGCAACGGACCTAAGATCACTTTTGGTAACAACTCAAATGGTAACACCATGGGTAAGGGTAATCTTACCCATGGTAACTTTATTGTAAACAATTTCTTCTTGTTGAAAACCTGTGCTACAACTTGATTAGTATCAGTCGGTTGTGTGATAGTAATTATTCTGTCAAGTTTCAGAAGCACACGTGCATTGTTCTTAATCCGAAAGATCTGACTGTACTAGTTGGTTATCGATCTGGTAACACATACAAAGTTGATTGGTCAGATCAACCGCATAAAGAACAAACTTGTCTAGTAGCTTATTCCTCTAAAAATTGGTTATGGCATCAGCGGATGAATCACTTGAACTTCAAAACTATTGCCAATCTGAGTAAGCATGACCTAGTTGATGGCTTGCCCAAATTAAAATTTTCAAAGGACAAGATCTGCTCCGCCTGTCAGCTGGGTAAACATATCAATCTACTTTCAAAACTAAAGGCAGTACCAAACCTCTACGTAAGCTGGATCTCTGCATATGGATCTCTAAAGTTGATTGGTCAGATCAACCGCATAAAGAACAAACTTGTCTAGTAGCTTATTCCTCTAAAAATTGGTTATGGCATCAGCGGATGAATCACTTGAACTTCAAAACTATTGCCAATCTGAGTAAGCATGACCTAGTTGATGGCTTGCCCAAATTAAAATTTTCAAAGGACAAGATCTGCTCCGCCTGTCAGCTGGGTAAACATATCAATCTACTTTCAAAACTAAAGGCAGTACCAAAACCTCTCGTAAGCTGGATCTCTGCATATGGATCTCTTTGGTCCAATACTCATAACCAGCTTAGGGGGAATGAAATACACCATTGTTGTAGTTGATGAGTCCAAATTTACTTGGGTGATATTTTTGAAATCAAAAGATCAAACTGCCGATCAGCTGATTAAACTTTTAAAACGCATTCAAAATGAGCAGTTTGTAATGTCAATCGGATTAGGAGTGATAGAGGAACAGAGTTTTTAAATTTTAAAATCTCCTCCTATCTGGATGATATTGGAATCAGACATGAGTTATCTGCAGCTAGAACACCTCGGCAGAACGGGCTGGCTGAGCGTAGAAATCGCACTTTAAAAGAAGCTGCTACTACCTTGATTGCTGATTCTGGTATTTCAAACAAATTTTGGGCAGAAGCGGTCAATACATCTTGCTATACTCAAAATAGATCGATGATAAACAAGCGACATGGAGTCACTCCATATGAGATCTGGAATTGCAAGAAACCTGATATCTTGTACTTCATGGTGTTTGGATACAAGTGTTTCATCCATATCAATGGTAAAATGTACTTATGAGCCTTTGATGTAAGATCTGATGCATGTATCTTTTTGGGATACTCAGCTGTTAGCAGAGCTTATAGTGTTCAACAATAGGACGTTAACCATAGAAGACTCGGCACATGTGGTGTTCGATGAGACCATCTTTCGATCATCATCAGCTTCAAAGTTAAACGATTTATGCACCCGCCTAGAATCCACTCATCTGGGTGAATCAAGCGATGACGAGGAACGACCTAGACAACAAGATGATGACCAGCACGATTTGGACAGACAAATTACCAGCGATGATATTCCAGTCGTATAGCAAGGTGGTCCAAACATGATCTAGCTGAGGAACCATCAAGGACACAGGGGGAACAGCATGACCCATCTACCTCATACGGACCAGATCTTCGGTGGAGTAAAAATCATCCACCTGAGCTGGTCATCGGTAATATTATTGCCCCTGTTAGGACACGAATCCAGATGATAAACGAATACTTTAACTGTGTTTTCATATCACATATAGAGCCTAAGAAAATAGAAGAAGCCTAGCTGACTCAACTGGATAGATTCTATGCAAGAGGAGCTTACTCAGTTCGAACATAGCAAGGTTTGGATCTTTGTTCCTAAACCCGATAATCAATGTTATAGGAACAAGATGGGTTTTTCGGAACAAGCTAGATGAACAAGATAATGTAGTTCTAAATAAAGCTAGGCTGGTTGCACAAATATATAGACAAGAAGAAGGTATAGATTTTGAAGAATCCTTCGCACCAGTAGCTAGACTAGAAGCCATTAGAATCTTTCTTACATATGCATCATTCAAGAACTTTAAATTTTATCAGATGGATGTCAAAAGTTCTTTCGTGAATGGTATCCTGAATGAGGAAGTGTATGTATCACAACCGACTGGCTTCGTAGATCATACCAGACCAGAACATGTATACAAGCTGGATAAAGATTTATATGATCTGAAACAAGCTCCAAGAGCTTGATATGATACTATGTCCAAGTTTCTCATTGATCATGATTTTGTTATTGGTTCTGTAGATAAGACATTGTTTAAATTTGTGAAGAATGATCATGTCACGCCCTGATACCGGGCCTGGACGTGAACACCGGCGATGTTTAATAATTATTCATTACAAAACATCAAGCCTCATAGTGCAGCTCAAAACCAGTCTATTACATAATCAAAATGATTGTCTTTACAGCTGAAAATCGGAGAAATTGAATAACAGAGTGTGGAAGCGAAAATTACATTAACAAAGAAAAGCAGAGTCTTCACCAGCCCCAAAACAGATCTTGTTCCTCTTCTTCAACTTGTTCTTCATTCTTATCTGGGTGGAGAAGTAAGGGGTGAGTGTTTGGGGAAACACTCAGCAAGTGGGGGATACCATTCGAGCATAACAAATATTCATATACATATACTGAATAACAAATCTCATAACAGAGCATAACAGAGCTTAACAGAGCTTAACAGAGCATGTCAGAACTTAACAGAACGAGTAGCAGAAAAGCACTGATAATTACTTCGTGTCTATGGTTTACTGATCAGTCCCTAATTTTTATTCCTCTAAGGGGTCGAGGCCATGTGGTTACACCAAGTAACCCAGAGTGCGGAATATTCCGTAGACCCATATTATGACATAAATATCAGTGCAAAACAGAGCTTGAAATGAAACAGAGATCTGAACAGAAAAGTTCTCGAACAGTAGGTTCAAACTGAATTCTTACATGGATAATATATATATAATATATCAAACGAATATAATAGCAAAAACCCACTTACTTGATTACTGCTCAAAACATGAGAAACATGGTGGCAATGCTTGATTTCTTATCTGGTTGCTACTTGAAGTGGACCACGAATGTAGAGATCTTTAGACGTTGCATACTTATGAAAATCACCGATATTTCATAAGCGTCTTCGGTATACGAAACTCTCGGATTAAGATCAAGGTTGGTTGGATTGTTCACAAAAGGAGAAAAAAAATTGTGAACGGAAGATATCGGATTTGTAAGCCATTTGAATCCATATCGGGACGGCGAATCGAAGCTATAGTTTTGTCGTAAATAGTCGGTACAGTAGAATTGAAAAGGAATTTTAGTAAAATATAACCTTTGGATCAGGATGCAATTTGAACATCATATGTAAAACATGATGAAATAACATTTGAACGGTCAAGATCGTTTTCAAAGGAATTTTGTAGCCGTTTATAAGTGATGGACAAGAACTGCAGATTTCTCGTATGGAATCTGTGCAGAATTATTGAAAAGGGATTTGACAAAACTCTAACCGTTGGATCGAAATGAAATTTGGACACCATATTCAGGACATAACGAATTAAAATCTGAACGGTGGATATCGGAAATAGAGGTCGTTTGAAATCAGTTTAGGATGATAAACAGAAGCTGCAGTTTCCTCACATGTAATCTGTGCAGCATTCTTGAGAATTTGATTTACGGAAATTTAACCGTTGGATTGGAATGAGATTTTTACCTAGTATTCAGAACATGGAGAAGAAGATTCTGGACTTTGAAGATTGGATTCTAACAAACGGAGCAGTTGCAATAGGTTCCGGGCAGTAGGCCTTCAGATTGTTGTTGGAATGCTCAAAGCTTCAACCTCTTGTTTTCGAAATGGTGCAGCCTCTTGCACCAAAATCTCAAGGTTTTCTTGATGTTTGTAGAGTGTCTTTCTTCATCTTTGAGGTGTGCTATATATAGGAGAGGTTGGAGAACTTGAAGGGTCACCTCTTGATGACCATTAAACCCAACTTTATGGCCCTTAAACACCAATTTATGGCCATTATTATGTATTATACATAATGGCTACTTATGGTGTGACTTCAATTGGCTTTTAATCCTCCTAAATCGACAGTTATAACTGTTAAATCTTACCTACAGGCGTGTAGAAACTGCTTGAATTCATGAGCCAAATCTGGATTTTCGTCGCCAAAGGCTGAATTTTCGTTGGTCAAAGCTGAGTTGACCGCTGAGTTGACTGCTGAGTTGACCGCTGAGTTGACTGTTGAGTTGTCTGCTGAGTTGTCTGCTGACTGAGCAGAAGCTGAGTTGACTGCTGAGTTGTCTGCTGGGTTGACTGCGCAGAAGCTGGTTGACTGTGAGGAATCAGATTTTAGATTAGTGATTAATCGAATTGATTGGGATTAGTCGCGAGGTTTTTGAGAGAAATATGATCTCCAGTAGAAGAAGATACTTGAATTCAGCAGTAGCACCTATTGGTGAAAGCTGATCAGCAGTTGATGGCGCGAGAGTAAAACGCCGTCGTTTCGTGGAACCAGCAGTTGCGCGTTGAATTGGTTACTGAAGCGGAAGGGATGATACGTTGTCGTTTCGATCTTAGAGGTTGCTGCTGGCAGGCTTGGCTTTTAGTGCGAGAGCGATCGAGAGAGCGACACGTGTTGGTAAATATTTTTGAGTGATTGACTGTTGGATCAGCAGATGCGTGAGTTTAGAGTGACCAGCTGCTGATTTGGGAAACCGGTCGTAGAAGTGGAGCGACGTCGTCAAGCACCAACTGCTGGTTTGCACTGTAGCTTCCTGCTGATTGCTGATGTTACTGCTGATGTCATCATTGCTTAGCTCTCCAGCTGGTCTTCTCGCACCAGCTGATCTTTCTTCATCTGCTGATCATGAATGGCCAACTGCTGGATTCGTGTCGCTGAATGTCCAACTGCTGAATTAGCGACCCAACTACTGAATTTGCGTCGCTAAATGGCCCACTGCTGAATTTGCGTCGCTAAATGGCCAACTGCTGAATAGCGACCCACCTGCTGAATTTCGACCAGTAGCTGGTTTTCGACCACCTGCTGTTTTTTTTTTTTGCTCTATTTCCTGGAGCTGAAATTTCGGGTTATTTCAGATCATGTCTTGCTTGTACAGATTTACGTTGATGATATCATTTTTGGATCAACTAATCATAAACTTTGCGATAAATTCTCCAAGTTGATGTAGGACAAATTTGAGATGAGCATGACGGGGGAGTTGACATTTTTCCTAGGATTACAAGTTAAACAACTTGAGGATGAATTTTTCATCAATAAAGCGAAGTATACCAAGGAACTTCTAAAGAAGTTCGAAAATGGAAACTTGTTCTTCTACAACTAATCCCATGAGAACCTCCATCAAGCTGGACAAAGATGAAGCTGGAACTGCCGTAGAGGTAACCATGTATCGTGGGATGATTGGTGCATTGCTATACCTCACAGCAAGCAGACCAGATATAATGTTCTCAGTCTGAATGTGTGCCAGGTTTCAATCTGATCCAAAACAGTCTCACTACATGGCTGTTAAACGCATTCTAAAATATTTGAAAGGCACGTAGAATGTGGGTCTTTGGTATCCCAAAAACTCCAGCTTGAATTTAATTGGTTACAAGATGCAGACTATGCAGGGTGTAAGATTGATCGACGAAGCACAAGTAGAACGTGTCAATTTCTGGGTGATAGGCTTACTTCATGGTTTAGAAAGAAACAGACATCAATTGTTACGTCCACCGCTGAGGCAGAGTACCTTGCAGCTGGAAGTTGTTGCTCACAAATACTTTGGATTCAACAACAACTTAGGGACTATGGCGTTGATGCACAAGAGACACCCATCTTCTGTGACAATATAAGTGCGATCGCGATCACTCAGAATCCAGTGCTGCATTCCAGAACTAAGCATATTGACATCCGACATCATTTCATTCGAGACCATGTACTTAAGAGGGACGTTCGAGTGGAGCATGTGCCAACGGATCAGCAAGTCGCTGACATCTTCACCAAGCCTCTGTCGGACGCTAAGTTTTCTTACTTTAGAAACATTTTAGGTCTCCTTGATATGTCATGAAAATGTTCTACATGCATCAATTCAGGGGGAACAATATGAGTCAACAGATAACTAAACCAGTCCGCTGGTTGCCATCGAGCTGGTTGGTACCATACCGATCTGGTCCAGCCCGTGGTACAGTGTGATGTTATCATGGGGTTTGCCTCAACTGTTTCCGTGTTGGTATATGAAATTGAACGGTAGAGATTGGGTTAGCGTTTTAAAAGTTGTTTTAAATCACATCGTTTGTGCGTCATCTAAAATCTTAAATGATTTACTATCAGAAATGGCTTCCTCTCTTTTCGTAAACACTCTGCAGGTGGATTTTGCCTCCGTGCTCGATGTGGAGAACACCGGGATGATTCGCATGTTCAAATCCCTGGAAGATACTGGGCTGCGAGGGTTCTTGGAAGGTACCACTTCTGTGTTTGAAACTGCTGTTACTGAATTCTTCATAAACACAAGAGTTATAGCTGGGACAGTTGGCGCAGTGGCGGATCCGGATTCCGTTTCCCGGGGCGCAGCGGAAGTTTCAAAATTTTGCACCGGGAATCATTCAATACATAATAATATCAACAAACAAACATACATAGGATGTTTGATATGTTACCTTGCTGGCGTCTAGGCGCCTGGTTCCGACCAGATTCACAGGGAATCTGGCACTTCAAGGTAGACGGCGGTAGATCTCCTCAATCCGGTCCACGACTGGATGCACGAGTCCTTCGTCAGTCTGCACTAGAAGAGCTGACGAATTTTGCATGAACCGAATCTCCTCGACAAGGTGATCGGAACAAGTCCGATCACGACGGCGGCGGCACGGTGTCGCGGCACGGCGGCGCGTGGGAAGGCGGTGGCCGAGAGGTGAAGAGGAGGGAGGGGCGGCGCTATGTTCTAGGGTTTTGTGAGTTGTGTTATGTCATAAAACCCTAGGCTCAAGAATAAGTATAGGTGTGATGGGCTTGAACCGGCCCATTGGACCTGGGGCGGGCCCAGTCCAACGTATGAACATTCGGTTCATCCCTATCACCGTGACTTCATCATAACTCTGATCGACGATCTGATCGGACCGATCTACAGAGTTTCCAAAACTGAGTATTATGATGCGAAAACAATTTTTCAGACCACCTGGGCCAAAATTGCAGTTTAGCCCCTCAACTATGGGAAATCTCAATTTGGCCCCTGTTGACTTTTAGAAAGTCGCACTCCCTAAATTCCTCCTCCTATGCTCAACACATTGAGTTCAGTTTCCGTGCAGGAATCGTGAATCCAGTACTTGTGTGACCCTCAATGGTTCAGGGATCCAGCTAGCCGTGGTCCCACAACCATTGCGACTCTGAAATCACAATTTCTAACTTGCCCATCGGATCATGGTAAAGCGCCTAG